>DWUN01005146.1:0-10059 GCA_018249975.1 Passova gellias | reverse complement strand
GTTCATTATTGTCGTCTGAAATTTGATCATGGACAGGGAGTTTCTAACACATTTAACTGGGTGAAATATGATTGTCACAATAACCTCAAAATGGGTCGCGAACCAATTACAGTATAATGGAATCGACGAAATGATTACGGTGCATATATCAGCGTTATATTATAAGGAGACTCTTCCCTACTTATGATACGCATTTATTATATGGTATTATACATTTTACATTAGGGTTTGCTACTTGACGTTTATTTTTTTATTTACCTGTTTGGTTTCTTCTGCTTTGCATTCCAATATACATTTAAAAAGGATTAAATGATACAGAATGCTGGGCAGTAAGTTCGCCCTTTGTTGTGCCAGTTTTTGACAGCGATCAATTAGACTAAATAAATAAATGAGAGCATTTTTTGTCATCTAAAAATTGTTGGCGTTGTTGCTCTTAAAAATCTATTGGTATTTGCATTTAAGTTTAATACCTTGTGTGCTTGTGGTATTCTAACTTTTCACAGTTTTCAAATATCAAATAGTGTTCATGTTTTCAAATAAGTAATAATACAGCCCTTATTTCACTGGCTTACAGTCCATTTCACTAACTGTATTTTCCGTCGTAAATTTTATCTAAGATGAGTTACAATTGTTACCTTTTTTGAAGTATTTAGCGTCATTGTGAAATCATATATTTTGCAGATAGTTCCCCTAATGGTGTAATTGTCCTTGTGTGTACAACATTTAAAGATAGCGACTGTACTTACTGATCTGCTTACGAGTACACATGCAGATGAGTAGTCACTGACTTACTGGCCTCGATTATTTGGAAATTTTATCGATTCCTTTTACTTTTATTTGTATAATATTATAGTTCTCCTATGGATTTTGCTGCATTTTACGGTATAGTGAAGAGTATTATTTATTAAATAGATTTTTGAGATTTGCATGTTTTGTTAACTTTCGAACCATTTATAATAATAGTAAGCTGAAGGGGCTCTAACGAAGAAAAGAAAAATTTAAAAAAAAGTTTTTTTTTATTGTCGAAAGATACTATAGGATTCTATTGGTCTTATATATTTTTAAATAAGACGAATAAACAATCGCCCGCGGTGATATTCCCAAAATACTGTCGTAACTACCTACCTCGTTTTATAGAAAACAGTAATAGTTTTGGAAAACATGGGTCAAATGGTACAATTTGAAATCCCTTTCATTCCGCATACATTAATATTTAATAAAAACGTAATTCGGTTTCGTCTGTACTAATGTCGGATTCATTCGCAGAATGGTTTCAGGAAAACCGATGTTTTGAAATCAAAGTACGCTTACATTCTTTGTTTATCGCTATTTCAATTCCACCAGCAGTACGTAATGTACATCAAACACATTATAATGTGTGTTACTTATTTGGCACGATTAAATTATATTTACATAAAAGTGACGGACGTTTAAACATTTTTTTTAATATATGTAATACGCGTAAGAGACCCTGCCGTAGAACATCTTATCTTTAAAAAACCTTTTGTACCCGAGTTCATTTTGTAAATTTTTTTTTGTTATGTGCACTCGTGTGTTATGTGAAATGTCTCTATTGGAGATGTTACGTTGGGCCATTGATTCATTCTACGAAGTAAGTACCTACACATTTATTATTTTTTAAACTTATTTATTATTTTGCTTAGATTACAAATTATGTATTAAATTTGTTTGCGTGAATTCAAAATGTATTATAGTGCATGTTACAACAATGATACTTGAAATTTCTGACTGAACTGTTTCAACCTAAAATATGTCTATTCCTACAATAGTATCCTTTTCAGGTTATATTTACATCGTAAGAGTCAATTATTTATTTAATATTATCTGATATCTTTAAATAGCCCGCTTGCCGTTTTAGCTTCCATTTTGTTTTGTGTCCAGTGCACTTTTAAGTAGGTTGTTAACGCAATTTTGATGTCACCCAACGTTTACGGTGCTGATAATGACGCGGAACCCGCAGATTTGCATCAGTTCTCACAACGACTTATTTTTATAACGGTCCATCTAAATAGCAGTAGCTCAGACGCGTTGAGGACACGTGGCCAACAAACATTGTTCACTTCTGCTTTTTGTCATTAAATTTTCTTTCAGGGCTTATTTCGGACAGACTAATACCTCGTTGACCTTTAGTTTCAGCAATCCACATTAAATCGGCGTTGTCATGTATTGTTAAAGTCTTACCTAATTGTTAGTAAGAATCCAGGCCCTTTTCAGTAAACTAAATTAAATTATCTCAAAAATGCAATCTGTTAGTGTATTATGAATATTTTATTAACACAGTGGGTTACTTAAGCTTATGAAAGTACACGTTAATGAAGCCGGTTAATTATAAAATTATTCTTTGTTATTAATGAAATTTTATACTCATGTTTGTGATGTAATATTGTACATAATTACTAGTATCAAGGCTGCACATATTTGCGTTTTTATCCAATAAATGTATATAAACATGTGTTAAAATAGTACGTACTTGAAAAGTCTCGGACTGATATCAGTCCGAGACTTATAAAATAATATTATTTTATAGGTTGCTTTTTGTGCGGTTACTGTTTAATAAAAGCATTTATTGTAAAAAATAAACAATTATTATAATTTTTTTTAAATCAATGCCATATTACATTTGTTTAGTATGTGAAAATCGAGATAGAGGATTGCATGAAAAAGTTCAAAAACGATGACCAAAAATAATTTAAAAATAACGTTTACGAATACCCGCCAAGTGCCGGTCAGGTTTAACAATCGTAACATTGCCGGCGCGGCCGATGCTTTATTAATCTCATTTTAACCGCTTGTTGTTATTACGAAATGTTGGCAACCCGCAACCGTTATTCTGACCGAAGTAAACAATTTTTGGTGTACAGTTAAAAAAGTCATTGTTTTTTTCATATACCTATAAAACGCAACACAAATAGAGTGCGGTTAGGCGGCTACGTTCTTTCTCCGCGTGCTTTTCGAATTTATTTTCATCCAGCTATTTTGGTCGTGAATTGGTTTAAGTCCACTATCACGTTACAAATACATCAAACTCAAATTTAGATTGAATTCGGTTTGATCCTTTAACAAACATCTAGACTTACATTAAAACGCAATTTTTACCGCAATGCATCAATGTAAATGTACCTTTTTATTACATGCTTAAAAACTTGTCGGCAAATTATACGACATCACGTCATCAGTTATTCCCATTTACATGACTAATGATTTTCGTAGAAAACTCACCTCTTTTATTAATTTGTTATCGTTACCGCCAGACCGTATTGATATCACATCTAGTGTCTCGCGTAGCTTATGACGTGCTAAGTCTATGTTTTAATCATATATAAGGATCTTTCAGGCCTGTTACACCTCTACTCCTATGTCGACCTTGAAGCAGTTGCTATTAAAACAAATTGTGAAAGATTTGGATGACGATCCACGTGTAAACTAGAAGTGACCAGCTTAGTGTTAAAGTAAATGTGCCTATCTCGAATAACATAGATAGTAATTAATAATAACTGCACTTTTATACTAATATATGTTAACTAAAGTAATATTACTAACAATCCTGTTACCAATGAATAGTAATGGACGAATATTCTTATTAACACCTTATATTGACTGTACTAATTGACACCAACCGTCCCATTATAACTCGAGGTCAATTGCAGAAGTCTGTGGAGTGTAAGTGCCAATTGTGATTGCTGTCTACGTGTATAAAAACGTTTTGATTTATATAGCTATATAATTTCATCAGTGTTATTATATTGTTAGGGTTGTTTTCACAGCATATACTCGTAAGTAATGGGTTTCTCAAAAATTTCCCATGACTCAGACGACATTTTACATTATAATCATATTACCGATCGATATACATTAAATTAGATTTTTATCTACTATCTATTGGAATTTTAAACAAGTTTATAGCGTTAAAGTATGGGATATTGGAGAAACGTCAAGCGAAACTCGGTCACAAAGTAGGTACATTAAACTAGTGTCCAACTCGATTATATTCTATATGATAGTCATGAAATTCAAATGACAACAAAATTGTATAATGCAGTTGCAAAGTCTGATAGGCTTAATGAATCGAAAATTAACAATATTATTCCTGTTTAATATTTCCTGCTAATGATTTAGTCAACAATACGCAGAATAATAATTGTTATATCATTGTATTTACGGACAATGTAATATGTAAAAGTATAAAAATTAACATACTAAATTGCATTTAACATTCGCTTGTAGGTACGAATCTTTTCATTCGCCACAATTAGTGTAAGGGTGTCTTATATTCCAAAATGCTTTTCCGGAACAGATAACACAACCAAGTAGGCTGGCTACGTAGCTAAGTGGCGGAGGTGGTAGAACCTGTCTGTATACGGTTCGCCAGGGGAAGTACCACCGCCACACCTATTTCTGCCGTGAAGCAGTTGTTTTTACAATTTGTGTTTCGGTTTGAAGGAAGTGGTTACCGGTCCAAACGTATACCAGAAGCGACCATCTTAGTCCTCAAGAGTAGTGAAGCACCTGTGACGGACCTCTGATAAGGCAGATACTAACGAATACTAACTGCACTTACACTAACAAACACTAACAGGACTAATATTACTAACAGTCCCATTCCTGCAGTCCTATTACTAACGAATACTCACCAACTAATTCTCATTAACACCTATTAACTAAATTCACACTTACAGTCCCATCCCTACGGCCCTATTAGGGGTCCGTTGCAGATGTCCATAGGCGGCAGCGGCCACTCGTGACTGTTGCCAGCTCGTTCACTACTCTCTTAATATAAAAAAAAAATACGTGATACACGTCATCGGTCGCAAGGAATGCAGAGACAGCCGAGCAGCACACGAGAGCGGCGCCGCCCGCGACCTGTTCACTGAGCACTACACCTGTAGCCAACTGTAGCCACCGTGCCGCATTCTCGCAGTGATTTACACGGCTTTCCAGAAGTGCGGGTTTTACACGTTCATATCTTCGGACGACCCACTTCGCGAACATCGATAATACGCGATTCGCCGATTTCTAAAATATCGTGTCGCTAAACATAGCTGCACTGTTCGAAACGTACGGTGTGCAATATCAGTGCTTCGCATCGCAAACGCCGAGTCGGAGTAGTGTCGCTTTTCTATGTGCCGCGAATGTCGAGCATCAGTTTTTCCTCCGGGTTATTAACAAACATTAATAAACATCGAAGTGTCCGGTTATGGCGTCGCTCCGTTGTTTGTTTGTTTCGTTGAATGAACGAACGAATCGAACCGAACGAACTACGGAACGAACGAACGAATGGAAATGAATGCCGATCCGAATAAACTTTGTACCCACCTTCCTGCACATCGCGGCCTCCGGCACGCTTGCATCGAGACTACAGATCGATCGCATACTACATTTTTATGTCTGTTTCTCCGAATTAATCTTTGGAACGATTGAACCGATTTTGACGGGACTTCGGCAGATAGCTAACGTTATAAAAAGTAACACGCGCTACTCGATAGTAGGTAGTGTTCTCTCGTGGTCTAGATAATATGTTATATTTCATAGTCAACTAAAGACAGCAATCCGCGCTTGTAAATCCGCGGATGCAGTTAATTTACGAATACACCGAAACACGCAACTTTCCACGCGCGGCTCGCGGCCGTGCGTTTTATTGGATTTCAATAATTCAGCACGCCGCGACTTAATCATCGGTCGATCATACGATATACTTAGATAACACACATCCGTGCGAGAGGCGAATGATAGCACAGAATATCACTGTATACATTAGCATGCCGACTGTCAGATTTACGAGTAATATTTTACGATCGTCCGACCTCAATAACAGAACGGAGATGTTATTCGATTTGGAAACATAAGACGTTTAGTGCATAATAAGCGGTGGCCGACTGAGGTGTCGGCTTCAATTTCCATAGCGACCGGAACTAGACGAGGAACCGAAAATTCTGTTACAGTGAGGGGGGAGGGGGGGGTGATTGGTGAGTGATGAAGTTATGGTAGCAACAGACTCGTAACATTAAAATCAAATACACATGTATCGTTTAGTATTTCTCTATCGATATAATATACAGAAACTAACGTACATAGCGAAGTAATCCGTCCGTTATTTACCACGCTACATATGAAAATATCATTATATAGAGTGTCACAAAGTATTTCATTTTACAGTAGGTTTTGTTTTTAAATTGAGCCGAGAGCTGTATAACAATTTTAACGATTTAAACAAGAAAAGGAGTTCCATATCGTAAAACGTATCCTAAAAAAATCATTTTACTAATGATGATTTGATAGAAGTTCCAAATGAAATTTCACATTTATATTAGCAATGTTGTTTTTGATTGGTAAAAATCTATATAGAGTTTACGATTGATCTAAAGCGCGTTCACAGGTTATTTGCTAAGCTAATTGAAAAAAAGTAAGATTACCGATAAAGATGTGCACATAGAATATTAATCTTCGCAACATGTCGCGAAGTAATCGAGAGCGAAACATACGTACAATAAAAACATTAGTCGTATCGATAAAAAGTAATAATATACTGGACTAGTGGCTCACTGGCCGGTACAAGAAAACAGAAAGTAATCCAGGCGCGTCGTTAACACACTCGCGATTTTGATTGGAGCTTTTTATTGTGTTATGTAAAGTGGCTCACAGCAGCACAGACTCGATAATATATGGCATAGTTGCAACGAAACTGTGTAATGTCGTAATTGTCGCTGCATCTATACCGAATGATCTTCTTTCGGCTCTTTATTGTTTCCCGTTTAGATGCGGGTCTCCTTTCAAAGTGAGGTTTGAGGCCGTAGTCTACGACTCGGGCCACGTACGGACGGGCAGACCTCACACACCACAGAAAACATCGTACACTTTATGACGTAATCTAAGATTTTCTTTGTTACGTGTCCGTCACTGTTTAATACTGTCACCGGCCAGTAATATTTAATTTTTAAGTTATAAAAAGCACGTAAGTGTGTACAGTCGGAAATGTGTGCCAGAATGTTACGCAGACCTCGGCGAGAAATGAGAACCGAACCACTGGTGCACGGCTGAATGAAATAGTTTTTATAATCCCGATTCAGTAATGTCAGCCCGCAGCCCCACCCTCGGTCGACCACTCGCAGTGTTGACAATATACACTTATAATGAAGCGATATTTGAGATGAAGCAAATGAACGCGCCGTCAGGTTTCAACGTGGCGATCGTTATTGTCAATTTTGAATTTTTTTTAAGGAATAAGAAAACAAATCGTTTCCGAGTCTCCGGCGCGACGCGGGGACTGCGGGGTGTTTTCCGCTTCGGAAAGATAGGACGGACATGACAGCTATCGTTCAGTTCGCGCGCCGAGAGTCGGCTCGAGCACCGCTAAATCCCTTTAATAGTTCTCCGTTGTCTGCCTCGGGGTGTCGTGCGCGACCGTATTGGACATAAAATTAATGACACGCATACAAATGAGGCTTGCCGTAAACACACAAACTGACTCACCGCTGTAGCGCAGGTGAATCCAAAAATCACTTCCGGACAAATCACACTGCGTCCGAACCAAAACACAGCACGACAACAAACTTTAAAACCACAACAAAGTTCACAACAAGCTCACGCGAGTCTGTGAACTTAACAAGCGACTTGTCGATCAATTGTTCTATTATAAAATGTTTTTTTATGAGACGTTTTCTGTTATAAAAATAGTCAATATTGTGTAAGTGACGAGCAGCGCAGTAGTCGTGCAGGCGGCGCGGTGCGCCCGACGCGAATGCTACTACGCGATGGGGCCGAAGCGACTACGCGTGAAAGCTTTCGGCCGCGAGCATGCAGCATGTGGCTAGTACACCGAAAAGTTTTCGACGTTGTGGAAAAACTTCCATTTCAATTTAGTTTATTCAGGACAAGCGGCCCGCCCCGGCTCCGCCCGGTAGTACGTCACTTTGCTCTATTGTCAATCATGTCCTCAGTGTACGTTCTTTCGCACGTCGGGTACGCCGCTTACATTATTCAAGTTTTCATATGAATTGCTAACTTTTTTGAAAATAATAGTTTTTACGAGTATATATCGAACTTTTGCTCTCGCAAAATCTATTTTTAGGGTTTCGTACCTTCAAAGGAAAAAAAGGAACCCTTATAGGATCACTTTGTTGTCCGGCCGTCCGTCCCTTTGTCGAGACTCTTTTTCTTAGAAACGCGTAGAGGTATTGATCTGAAATTTATATCAAATAGTCAGGTCTGTTGTCCCTTGGAGCTGTGAAAAAATCAAACTTCTAAGCCAATGCAGTTCAAAGATACAGCCGTTTATGCCGCAAATTTCTGACACTCGCACGGGAATCAAAACCTACAGGGTACAGATAACAAAAAAAATTTGTAAATTTAAATAAAAGTAGTTAGTAAATTTACAGTTACATCATATGATAAAAATATTTATAATAATTTTAAAGTTACTACCCATTTCGTCATGAACGCGTAGCGGTATTAAATTGAAATTCATATCAAATACTCAGCTCTCTAATACATTTACGAATGTATACCTACATTTTTGTACGGAACCCTCGGTGCGCGAGTCCGACTCGCACTTGGTCGGTTTTTTAAAAACTTGCCTTATGTAGAAATGGAGTAGAGCATCATTATATGGATATCTATAGCCCGAGCACGAACTTTACCAGAGTTGTAAATGTTACGGTATCGAGGATACGACACCTTTACATTACGTTGACATTAGTCGGCAGCACGAAGTATTATCGAATACTTGTCATTTTCATACAAAACGCGGAACGTTTACATTAACTTAGATGCTAGAAAATCAGACGTGTTTCGTGCTCGCAATATTAGTTCCTTTTACGAACGATAGGGGCGCTGTACATTTTTCATACATTTTTTACCATTTACCGTACGAATACTTTGTCGCTAGAGGTTCCTGCTAGGGCCATTGTACTGTGTTATTAATCAAATAAGAAACGATTCGGTATTTGTGAATTAAAGAAAATAACTCCATATCCAACCCGTGTGATCGAAGTTTCTAAGCCGCCCAAACTCTTTCGACAAAGCTTATCGATACTGACGTAAATACACAATATTATAAAGGATCGAAACATTCATGTTTAGCCTTTGACAAGGATCATTCGAGACTACTGGCTGTACAACCGACAAGTTAGTGATCCTTGTTTTCGTCGTTTTAGCGTCGCTCTGATGTATACCACCCCCGGGTTGCCCTTCGTGCCGGCCATCGCTATCCTCATCAACATGTATCTAATCTTCAACCTGTCTGTGCTGACCCTGGTGCGCTTCATTCTGTGGATGATCTTTGGTAAGTTTTACAACTACACAATACAACGGATAGCTAAGTATTACATGGATATCACATTGTTGTATGAGAGCAAATGGTGTTGGTCAGTCGGTAATAACAAATAACATGCTAGAAAAACGTCATACCTTGTAATTTATAATTAATCTCCAAACAGTTTTTCGAACCGTCAATTTTCACAAAAGTCCATAATTTAAGGCAAGGTAATTTAATTTTGCACCAAGCAACGAGCAATACAAATATTCATTTTCATCACTCAAATATTTGTCATAAGAAAGAATCAAACCGAGAACCCCGACCAACGACTAACCGCTCGAAAACAGGATCAATCAACCTCTCGATTTCCGTACATAGCATAATCAAACTGGTATCTGGATATGCGGCCTGTTGTATATGATTTGTTTTTCTTCAAACCCCTTCTTACCATTTATATCCAGCTAGTAGCTATTGAATCAGCTAAAGAATAAGGAACAAATCATACATACTGTTCGCTATAGTTACATCGAACGTAATTTATTCGCAATTCATGTTGTATACTGCGTCGATGTCTTTTAAACGCTTTTTCTTTTTAGCCATGTGAACATTGCTACAATATTAAAAGAAGTTTCATTGAAATTTATCAGATTCATGATAAGTTTAAAATGTTATCTTTGCAAATCATGCTCAATTTACTTAAGATGACCAGTCAAATTTATTGAGTTAGTTTATCTATTATTGATCTATGAAACGACCTATTGTGACTTTGGTATATAAAAATTCTTAAT
>DWUN01005145.1:0-10061 GCA_018249975.1 Passova gellias | reverse complement strand
ATGATAAGTCAGTAGGGTGTTGAATATGTAATATGTGTATATAATTATAATGAAATTATTTTACCGTGAAAACAAGTTATTTACGTATCCTAATGAATTATAGCAGTAATAAAAAGTACCTTTAACGTATAGTATAATAACGTTTTGCGTTGAATGTCTAATTTTTTTTACTCTAAATAGGTATAATTAGAGTTTATGCGTATTTTTTGTGGATGCATGACAATCACTAAACAGAAATTCGAAGCATTATGATGGAAATAGAGAGAGAAGAGGGAGAAATGAGTGACGATCATGACATGCTTGTTGATGATAAACCTGTTTTAGATAATGATAATGACTGTACTATGGTAAATAACACTTCCTTCCGCAGCAAGATTTTCAGTGACGTTATTTGGAAAAGATATATTTTTATTACATGTTTCTTTTCAGCTTTACAAAGCCGATAAAAGCGGGCTTATAATAAAGAAATTGGAAAAAGTAGATGCCTCGAAACTGGAGGAAAGAGCTAAAAGATTCGGCCTGAATTTATGTGGAAATCGAATTGTCACTCAGAAACAAATTGATGAACTGTATTCTAATTGTGGAATTGAGAGTGGTAATGAAAGACATTTTCGATTTGATGCATTGCATATTAACGGAGTTGAGGGACTCAGTACCAAGGAGATCTTTGAATACTTGGAAGATTATAAACCAGTGTCGTTGGAGTGGATCGATGATGGGTCATGTAAGTTATATAGTGCAATACATAATATTGTTATCATATGAATTCTAAGTAGCATATTATCTTAGGTCTTAATTTAAGACAGAACAAGGTTAACAGCTATTTCTGTAGCAGGGTTGCTTTTATTGATTGCTGCAGTAAGGCTGTGGTAAAGGGATTCAGTAAGACCGAGGTGTACCAATTTATTCTTAGGGCTAGCAACAATTCAGGGACTAGTCTAAAATTGATATTGGATGCAAATAGGCTGCAGTGAGTACCAACTTATAGTGTTGGCTGACTATTAGTTTTAATCACAAAGTTATAAACGGATTGTGAATATTTTTTAGTTTTACTGAAACGGGCTTGTGGTTTTAGCTCCCAGAGAAATGTCCCAGTACAATATGTTCATAGTTATTTTAAGACTTAAGATAATTTTATTTTTAAAAATTTATAATCTCCATGAGTTATTTTATAATATTTTTAGGCAATGTAATTTGCAAGGATCATATATCAGCTGCCTTAGCTCTGCTTGTACATTCGCGTGAAATACAAAATGAAAACCTAAAGGGGATTAATGAAAAGTCCTCATGTCACTGGAGAGAAGGGATGCCTCACCCTAAAGTAGATACAATATTAATGCGATTTGCTACCAATGGTGATAAAAAAATTGGTAAAAAAAGATCCCATTTAGAAAACCCGATCTTAAGCAACAGGAAGATGAATAAAGAGACTGATGGTAAAAATCCATGGGGAGATCTATGTAAATCATGGGGAGTTTATGATCAGCAGGAAATATTCCAACATAAATTGCCTAAAATCAATTATGATGAAGATATTGAAGGAAGAAATGTAGTGAAAATAAGAAATAAAAAGTTGGCAATGCGATTAGGAAAAAGGAGCTATAATACTGAAGATCATGACAGTTGCTCAGACTCTGAATGGAAAAAGAAATCGAAAGCCCCTCGTATGAGAATGCATGCTGATGACGAAGAATCAAAGAAGAAGAAAAATGTAAATGTAGAGCCACTGGATAATTCAGATACTGAAACTTATGCACCACTTTCCATTGAAGTTGTTAACACTAAAATTAGTTTCACTCCCAGGAAGACATCTAAATTATCAGAAAAGTTTAGAAGTCACAGTAAATCCTACAGTATTAGACAAAACCCAGGTGTCCGGTCTCGTTTGGGCGTGAAAATGGAACCCGAAGAGCAGTCATCTTCTGATGAATCTTCCACTGAAAATTCAGATTATAATGAGCAGACTACAATGAGTAGAGTACAAAAAGTAGACAATAATTTAACAAAATACAGTGTTTGGTCGAGATTAGAAGAAAAGCCAAGGGATCAAAGTGATCAAAGAGATTTGCGACATATCCTCAAATCTAAAAACCGTCAAAAAACAAAAGATGATTTGAGAGATCGGCTTGGAAATTCGAAGCAATCAAATTTGCGCATTGAAATAGATAATGATGTGGTATCTGAGTAAATAAACTGTATATTTTGTTGGATATTGTTTATTATTTCTTGTTTTTCATTATATCAGACGGCGGTAGTGTCTCCTATAATACTATATATGTCGTACGAGACAAGTCTATTCTCGTACATAATGTCATCAAACGTCAACATAACTTAACCTCGTTACCTTTTTAGTTCTCATATATCTTATTATTGCTAATATATCAACACTTACCACTTTACATATAAGTTTCTTTATAACAATTCTGCTTATAGCGTCAGAAATCACTATGGCTAAATAATGATATACTATTCTTCTGATATACAATATCATTCATATACCAAGTGGAAAGATATAATGTTAATTTTATGTATTTAAGTTATATCAAGGTGTGTTCCAGTGGTAGAAATCAAAGTTTACTTAGTGGTTTGAGCAATATAAATTGCCCATAGTCTGAAATGAATGAATGATGTGAACCTTTCTTTAAGCCTTATATTATCTAGTAAGCTGTAAGGATAAGCTGGAAGAGATCTCTTATAGGGATACATTCACCTTTGTACATTAGCATATGACACACAAATTTAATTTTTTCTCTTGTGTACAATAAAGAATTCAATATCTGAAATGTTACTAGAGTAAACTTTCTTTAAATGCAGGTATCAGGAATGATGAATCATGGTGCTTGAAGTTCGAGTATGCGACCCAATATGACATGTTCAGTATTTGTAAGGACATGGCGATAAAAGTGAAGTCTTATTCTACCAGGTGATTGAGTTTTTCATTGCTACCCATATAAATATGTCTATCAGTGTATTTATTACAGGTTAACTGCTAACTACAATCCACCATGGCGGGGTATGATCCAGGCTTTGCATACGCGAGAGACAACTCAGTAGTCAAGATGTAAAAAGGGTTGTAGTTATTAACATCTAATTATAAATGAAAATTAAAGTAGCTTTCCATATAATAATTTTTATTAATTATAATATCTATTATGAGTTGTGCTATTAGTGTTCAGTGTTTCATCAACATCATCATAATTTTTTGGAAAACATAAATTTTAAGTTAGCAGAATTTACATTGTTCATGATTTGTATTTACGATGGCGCCACGTTAATAAGTTTATTCTAAGTGGTACACTTAGCTGCATGAAATGATGTCCTACATTAAGGGCTTGTTAACACTGTTATATCAAGTAAGATTCATCAGGTGCTTTCATAGCCTATATTGATCTCATAAGCATGTTTGTCAAAACTCATTACTTTGATAGGGCTATACATATTATTTGTCCTAATAACTGTTCTAATGAATAATAACATTTAAAGCAAACACAATTTTTACAGAGCTATACTTGTAAAAGCAACTTTAATTTAATATTATGTGATAATTTAAATAAAAAGGTAAATAAGTGCCACATCATTTTCTAATATTTACTAGCTACAATAACTTTCACACTTGTTTGCATGTAAATATAAATCAGGAACAAAAACAAATATCTGAAATATTGTCAACTTTATGGTACAGATGTGTGAAATGTGTGACTACATAAAATAATCAGTATTTTTATAGTAAATATTATTCTTATTTTATTTTAATAGATTATAGGAGAGCTAGGCTAATGGCTGGAGCTTAATGTAGCTTAATATTCGAGAATCAATTAATTTGGAACTATTAGATACCCTTATCACTGTAGTGAACATTTTTTTTTGCACACATATTCTATAACCATACTCATGCGTTACCTGTTGTCGAATATCTCTTTAAACATGACTCAGGTGAGGTACTGAACCTCTATAAATGATATAATTTAATTTTAGGTAAATCATTAATTTTCGTGTTTTTCAAAAAGACATCTAGGTACCGTGATCTATCTATTGTATATTTAACATTTATATGTATGTACATATATGTAATAAAATATAACATTAAATTAATATATTAATTATGTAATAAACAATATAAATAACAACACTACAAAATAATAAAGTCGGATAAAAGCCAATGGTAAAAATATAAAATATTGCTCATTTAACCATGCATTTTAATGTTTATAAATCGAGTTTTAGCCAGATTAACGAACATTACTTAAGTTTTAATATATAGATCAATCGTTAAATTTTTAAATAATAATGTTTTATATATACATATGATAATGGTAATGCTTGCAATATAACTACTAAGGTTAGATATAATAACAATAAAAAATACCAATTATTGAAGGACCTTGGTCAAATTTTGCACAATGGTAAATAGAGATTAATTTGTTCAATGAAATTGCTGGCTGGTAATAAATGTGTGGCAAAGGTGTTGTTGCTCCTATAGCCATGAGCATTAGTACACATAGATATATCTGTATATTACGATCTACATTGTAGTATAAGTTACATACATACACAGAAACTCATTTTCACAAGGGAATGTCTGTTTGGTCGCTTTATATTTAAATTGCTTATTTATTGAAAAATTTAATAAATGCTTTTGAACGCATTTCGCGGGAATTCGAGTGAAGTGTTCTAAAAAAAGACAAATTATTATTATCGGATATAATTGACATTATTAAAATTTAGATAATATGTCTCGTATAAACGCATTTATTTTATTTCTTATTGATATTATTATTTGAAGAATAAAATATTTAAATACCTATTAATACATAGAAGCTTATAAGGTGGCAACAAAAAGTGTAAAATATTTGTCGAGATATCTACAATACTATTAAACTTTACAATATGTTTAACAAATGTGTTTTTATATTTTCTTTTTATTGAACAAAAAATATTTAAGAAAATTAAAAGGAAATTCATAGCAGTGTTATTACTATGGATCATTGACATATTATACTAATCTGAAATAAATAATTATATGTGATTTCTTAGTGTTTAAACACTGTTAGTACAAAAAAATCTTAGTAGCATGCAACTATACGTGCAGACATATCCATAATATCAGGTGTCAAAGTGATCTAGGTCAATTTAAATTTGTGTAACTGAATGTAAAAGTTAATAAACAATGTATAGGATGTTATTTCTGTTAAAAATTTTGTGATATGTATGTACACTTAAATATTTTTAAGATGTTTAAAAAGACCATTAAAACAAGAGTATGAAATACGTGTTGTCTATATAGATTTATAGATTTAAAAGCAATATACTTGTAATATATAAATTACGCATTTCGATCTCTATTCAATCGTCACGCTAGAACAAGAATTCGGTTATCGATGTTTGATGCGGTTATCTATGCATTGTAACATATTGAAAATCATTAAGAGTTTATCAGGTCCTATGTTAAACGATCGTATTTTCTTTAGTGTCACACAATTATATTTCTACTAACAGTTAAATTCTAAGTATAGATTTAAAAATTATATTAGATTTGTGTGCATACGTAGATGTAAATTAGATGGTATTGGTTAGTGGTAAGTAGCTGGTGTTTTAGTGCATAAAATTACATATTTCGCGTGGTAGGCTACCTTCGGGTGTACCTTTATATCAAAGTACCCTTTGAATGAATTTTACGACTTTCCCGAGAAGTTATGTATATTAAAAAAAATTGCTTTAAATATTTGATAAAAAGCATTTGTGGTTTAGGGTAGCATATAATTTCTATTAAATATTAATCGTATTAAAAACATTATATTAAACCGATGATAATCCATTTAAAATAGTTTTATGGTAATTTTAAATTCAAATAAATAACCATAAAAACATTGTCTTTCTGTAGAAATAAAAGCTTTAAGTGTTTAAAATAATGGAATACGATCCCCTTCGCGAAACGTTCGCTTATATTTATGTTTTAGACCCTAAGAGTAATAACAATACATTTTTTTCCATATTAAGTACTAAGTTCTTATATCTGGCACATATTTTTAAATAAAATAATGAAACGATACATATTTTAAACAAGAAAACAATAAATTCCTAATATAATACTTTCTGAGAATTTTGTCATCCAAAATCATGCTAAAAACACAGTCAATGCAATGTTACTTCTATCATAATATGATAAGAATAGATAGTGCAATTTAGGGTTAAAAACCTTGAATGCTACAATGGTATTGATACCCTCACGGGATTATGGGAATGTTCTAGAATAATTTTAAATATATCCTTAAAAATACCCAGGCTTGATTGACATAATTTCTACACATTTTATACTGTCATCAGTAAAATATATTATTATTGAATTTGAAGTCTGTTATACAAAGGTCAATTTGTCATGGTATATCCATATTAAGCGTTCATCATGGAATTCCTAAGAATTGCACTTCCCATTTCTACCACTAATCATAACACACATACATATGTTTCAGTGGAATGTTTCAGTCTTCTCAAGTACTTTGAGTACATGACAACATAATATAAGCAATAATATGTGGTTTGTATTTTTAATACAAAATAATAGATAAACAGAGAATCTACAGATCCAGTTCCTTGTGCTTCAGCCACTAATGACCACTACTTGGGTTTCTTTTCTTTTTCTTTGTCATCATCTTTTTTCTTAGAAATCAATGTGTGTTTAGCTTTTTTCAAATGTTTCTTCACTTTATCCTTCACTTTCGTTTTTTTCCCGGGTGTTATGGCTTCTGCGGACTTCATAGACGAGCTGTTCGAATCACTATTCCTTTGAGCTGAAATATTAAACAATATATTTTTCATCACTTAATGCTTTGCTACAACAGGTTTTTTGTAATGTACTGTGGCTCTTATTAACTTTTCTTTATAGTATGTATTTGCATATGTTTGCAGGCTCTGCCGATTTGATTAAACAAAAATAAAAATGTATTATTTATGGATGTTTATATGAGTACTTAAGGGAATTTATGTCTCTTTTTGTATATACATATAAATCTCCCGTCACAGTGTGTCATGGATGTACCTCGAAACTACTGAAACAAACCTAATGCAAATCATACATGTGTGTAAATTGTTCCAACTTGAGAGATAGGATCGTTTTAATCTCGATTAATGATCTCAATTTTTTTAATATAATTACAATAGCAAACTTAGTCGGACGAACATCATGCCGGGGGATTTTTACCTTATGTATAAGATGAAGTTATTATAATTGAACTGCGGCAACGAGTGGTTGAGTCTGCTAGTGTTTTATAGTTTAGTGTTTTTTATTTTAGTTTCATTTCAGCAACGTCTAGCTGACAATTATGACTTTTACATATATACGCAATTTTAAAGAACTCCTAGAAAGAAAGCGCTATGGGGCGATTACCTCTCTTGGTGGCGATCGAAGTGGCGATGGCGATGTCCTCCAGGCGCTCGCGGCGGCGCTCGGCGTCCAGCTGCTGCACCAGTTCGTCGCGCAGCCGCACGATCTCCACCAGCCGGCACACCAGCTGCTCCTCGCGAGCCTATTCCGATCATATTAAACGAATGTTACATACTATACACATTAATTTAAATAAGGGATGCGACGAGAAAAAATTCTATTAAGACTTAGATATTGTAGATTTAGTTTTATTGTATTAAAAGGAATAAGAAAACTATTTTGTACCATGAGTTGTAAAAATATTGCAGATATTTTATTGCAAAACTTGAGTTACATTACGGTCATACAGTATAGGTGCCACCTTTCTCCATTAACTAGTTACTTAGTAAACGTTTTAAAGTCAAGAAATCTGATTAGTATATTATAATTTAAAAAAATAAAAAATACCTGCCGATTCAGTAATACTTGATGAAGCAATTTTAACTTTCGGTAGAAATAAATACTAGATCCATTTAAGTTATTTTATAAGCGCCTGTTATTCTAGTGAAACATTTAATGTTGCTTCTTAATATTTTAGTTCACGGAAATCTGCGCTAAATGTAAACACGTGATGAAAGGTCGGGGAAAATGTTATTTTCAATTCTAAAATTACATACTTATATGTATGGTGGTCGTTATGGTGACAAAAAAGGTACTTAAAGGTGTTTTTAAATTACGTGCTTTGCACTTATCGTACATTTATGATTCGTAGAAGAAATCGAAAAGATAAAGTTATTTAAAGTGAATAACAACAATGACTCACCTTATCGGCATCTATGCGATTGACGGCGGGCTGCGATTGTATGACCCTTATTTCGTGTTCGATATCGGCCTGTTCTTGTTCTAGCCTTTGTTGTCTTCGACTGAAATGGTAACGTTTTCTTATTGAACGGTGATTGCCTTAGTTAATATAGAGCTACAGTCCGCAACAATTACCTTTGTTATATTTATATATTGTAATAATCTAAACAGCGTTATAAATTTCAGTGGTAGATACAGGGCTGTAGCTAGAGTCGAATTTGAGATAGGGCAGCATTGGTTACAGGTAGGGCGGAAGTAAAATAATTATTATAATTGATCCCCTCTCGAAGCACTGGCTTTTAAATCAATCACAATGTATATCACTGACCTTTAGGTCAATAGCCCATATTGCATTGCAATCTATGGTTCGGGGAATCCCCTCTGCATCATAGATATTATAATTAAATAGACCCATCGCTCCAAGTGATGGCGCTTCAAATGCGATCTATACTCGGAGCAAAGAATATAATACTAACTTTTGGCGCGACAGCGTAACAAACAAACTTACATTCACATTTCTAATATTAAGCAAAGTTGAAATGAATGTTAAAAACTGTGGTATGTTCAGAAAAGTTAATATACCTACCGTTATAATTTTGTTTATCTCAAACTATGAACAAACAATTGAATTATATTAATTTAATTTATCTTAGTTTTTGGTATTTTTAAGGTAGGGCATTGTGATTTCAAGGTAGGGCTTTGCCCCACCATGCCCCTCTTAGCTACAGCCCTGGTTAGATACCTTAGTCCAACAACAAAACTAAATTACGACATATCGGCCAAATACTCGTTTTTTTGCATGGAAGCTAACACTTCAATATGGAGTGGATTTTAAATCGAAACTAAAAATATGATAATAAGTAAACGGAATACCAGATTTTGGAGATGCCAAAACAATGTAAGGTGTTCGTAGTGATAAATATTATAATATTCTCATAATATACACACATACGACAATTTATGCACGGCGGTCAAAGTCCACAATCATATTTCTTAAATTATTTTCCTGTTTTTGCAACCGTTTATCTCAAATATATCTGCTGATAATATAGTTACCAGAATTTTTCATCGTTACGATAAGCTTTAATCAGCTGTTATATTCATTATACATACAGATGATACTCGTATTTCGAATCTTAAAATGGAATAAGAGTATAATATTCACAGTAAGCATGACTGTAGCGTATCAACTTCATGACACTTCATGTATGCACAGGGGTAAAGAAGTGATACAGGTAAATATGGATACGGTGGAACTTACATGTACATCAATTCAGTTTGTTTCCTGAACAGATCATTCTTCTCGTTGACGAGTTCGCACAATTGGATAACTAAATCTTCCACTTCCTCTTGCGGTGCCGTGCATGCCTCGTCGCCTGCAGTAAACAGATCCGAAGTGTTATTGGATAATAGCCTTGTTTGTTACAGTCAACTCGGCGTTGCCTTTGACGCTACAATTTTTCAATCATATAGTGATGAACGATAAACGCTTAGAAATAGGTCATAACAGATAACGTTTCGGAGACTTTTTATACGGCTATTTTATATGAAAGGAATTAATGAAGAAATAAACATTTATACCCGCAATAACTTGCACAATCTTGCGTAATTTGCACAATCCTGAACTTATTGATTGTTTCAAATGACTGATCCGAAAGATAAGCCACCCTCAGTTCAGTTAAGGTAGACTGAAGACTAGAAATTGAAGATAGAAGCAAACAGTGGGAAATCATTAGGTTCAAAGCCATACGCTAGCAAGAGGAGATTTTACAGTTTGAATGAACAAATCTTCAGTACAATTTTACTAAAAATTCGGCGTGCGTTTGTGCAATGCTAGTGC
>DWUN01005144.1:0-10061 GCA_018249975.1 Passova gellias | reverse complement strand
TCCCGTCAAATATGATTAAAACTAAACTGTTTATATATTGTAAGGCGGTACGAAGTACGCCAGGACAGCTAGTAAATAAATAAATATTTGATGCAAATGATTAACAGAATTCACAAAATAAACCTTACTGTATCCGAGGAGTGTACCTGTGATCCCAATGTTGTCTTTATGAATGGAAATAAAACAGGCGACGGGAAGTGAACAGGTACGACCTTGTGACTATATTGTGACTCGTTAAGCTCTTTATGTTGAGGAATATAATTGAATAATAATAAAGTTTTTTAAGAACCAAGTATTTGTCTTGTATTAATAGTGACAAGGGCTCAGAGCATTGATCAAGAATGACTTAAGAAACATAAAATAAACTTAATGTAATGTTCGGAATTTTACGCACAATCCGAATAGAGAGAATATGAGCTCAGTACCTATAATTAATTAAATGTGATTCAAGATTCACAAACTACAATGTTAGAAGTTAGTTGTAGCCGTTTGACGAAAATTTGTCCGTAGTTCTGCCCTAAAATGCACTTAGCCGTAAGGTATCGTCGACATCCCACGATCTTGGAGTCAATATGGAAATACCAGGATTGTTTTTAACGGAATAAAAGCGCAGGAAAATATAACTGAAATGATCATGATTTCCGGGCATCCAATAATATTGATGCAATGATTTTCCAATTAATTAATTAATCGCAATATAAAAAAAAACAACAAAGAAGATGGCCCTTCGAATAGAGAGTTTGGAGTTTATTGTAATAGCTTCAGCAACTCTGGTAAATGCTTACCGCATAAGTTACGCTTGTAATTTTAATCTTTAAATATATGTCAGATAAAAAATATAATCGGATCAAAATGTCCCTGACCCGCCCGTGGAAGCATTATCGTAAAGTATAATAAAGTTAAGCATGGATGTCCCATCGCTTGCTACGATTAAATCTATTGAGAGCTTTGTTGTAATAGCCTATTGATGGTTCAAAGCGCTTTCAACTGCGGCCCAAGTTATCGACTTAAGCGATATAATGTTCAATATTGTAAATAGCGGGAATAGCAATATTTCAGAATTGACGTCAGAATCCACTTTGTCGCTCTTCAGTTGTTTTTCATTTGCAGCAGTCGATAGTGTTTTGTCTTCTTTACCATTGATTCCGTTGTTCTCTAAGCAGTTACAATATCTTTTATCTATAAAGATATACATAGTTTCTTATTCGATGCGGATACTGCATCGCAACATTTAAGCGTGGGAATATTTAAAGATTTGCAGTCAGTAAAATCATTATAGTCCTTACCTATTTCCGTACCTTTTTAAACATTTTGAAATGTGTGCACTAAGAAAAGTTACAATAAAATAAACCAGAAGAATATTGTTGAAATCGTAACTTTTTGACGAAATGTTCGCATAACTTTATGTAATAGTTACGAAAACGCTAATATGTTTTCAACAATAGCTGTACTTGGTAAATATAATAGATTTCGTGGATCTGACAATACTGGTGGTATAGAAAAGTGCGCTGAAAAACCTAACAGAATAGCGATGACCTCGTTTTCGTTACGAGAAGAAGCGATTATCTAAGACGGCGATTGGTATCGATCTCGAGCCACAAATCGATAAGTGTCGATGAAATCATTTGATTGTTCCGCGCAAACTACTATCGATTTATTGATGCCGTGGTAATTTTTATAACTGTGGATTGGTAGCCATTAACGATGCTCGTCCTATTAATCCGGTTCTGTGTGCTACTTAGTCGTACTTCTGCTGAGATATTTTCTCTCGTGTATGCGTTTCCTTCAACTTACTTGTATATGCCTAGTCCTTATGTTTCCTTAACCAATCCCGTGCTCCGAGAATCTTGAGTTCGGATCATGTTAACCGAACCTACATATATTCCTTTTCATAATTGAACATTTCTCCATTATATCCGTGTAGGAAATCTGCTCGATGAAATTCGAAATGTTGAAAGTATTCCAGAAAGTTCTTTTAGGCGCGTGCGTTCTATATCGCGTTAAATGTCAACATTTTCAGGTAATGTTTCCCTTGATAGACAAAAAGAACATAAGTGTCTCATAGTGTGGAGTACATTTACTTTGTACAGTCCCATGGCACAAGTTTTTCAAGTAACCGAGAGAGGTTTGGAACGGATATATCACGAATACGTTCATATTCGTCTGTTGTTAAAATTGTTATAGCAGGTTTAATCATTGAGGTAGTCAGGTACAGTAGATATTAACAATTCACGCAATGATTTGATGTTGAACCCATGTTTAAGGTTATGGCTTTAATAAACTCTCTTCCTCTGTGCAAAAGACTTGTTAAAAATATATCATCCCTTTATCAGAATTAGTGCTATATGATTCAGGATATCAAACGTTTACGCTAATCATTTTGAAGTTATAACTGGCACAGCAAGGCTTGTAAAAACTAATACATTTCTTTTAGTACGTATATCATTATTCTACTCTTTTTATGTATCTATGGACATTTCTACGTTTATTTTACCAAGCGGGCACTTCACAGGACCAGCGTTGGTTGATCCTTAACAACCAGCATAACGCTGAAAAGAAATTTAGTCATAATTATTGTTTAAACAACAGACATGAATGTATGTCACGACCTAGTATTGTACTTGTGCTAGTTTTCGTTCAATATAAATTCTCAATGTGCAATACTTCTCTTTTTCTTCCTATCTGCATTTTTGTTTTCCATAGCCAAACCCAAAACTGTGCAAAAGTCATTGTGTTCGTTATTATTAATCAATTACTTGCTATCGGTCATATCCTAAAGATTCCTATCTGGTTTTATATAATCGGTAAATTCATCTATAAGTCGTAGCTGTTCAGAGGGTTTATTTCGCTCTGCAATAATTTGTACATTCTCTATCAATTCAACGTTGCCCCATATTGCCGCATTATCATTTTCAGTACTGTCTTTGTGACGGCAGTTACCAGTCAGTCTGTCTGGCGTCGGTCATTCTTGGATACTATTAAATCATGTTATATAGTTATGAAGACTATATTTTCTGTGATCTCATCTCGAAATACCTTTTTTAATGGTTTATTATGTTTGATTTTCAGATTTCACCCGTCTTGAAACGTAACCAACGTAACAACGGATAGTTAAATATTTTTCGCAAATATCGCGCTACTTTGCTATCCAGTAAATCCGGATTACGTTCTATCAATAAATCCATTAACTCCTTTTCTGCGCCGTTTAACGTGGTCTTATTCCGCCCCCACTATTATTTTTATATATCCTATTAATATCGGATTGAACCGTATCTGTCCACTGTAGATATCGACTTCTAGAACAAGACCTATGAGTTTTATTAAATAATACAATGCTACTTCGACCCGGCCATCTGATACTAAACCATACAAAGCCTTTTATGGTGATCAGACAACTGATAAACTGCATATTTAAGTATTCAATTAAGTATTCACAGAGATTCACAAACAAGAGACAGGTATTCGTTCACAATCTACAAATAATGTCCAGGATGGGAATCGAACCCACGACCCTGGCACCAGTCAGGCGCACAACGAACTGAACGAATGGGCACAGTGAAAATAATTTCTTGTCAACCAGCACTTATTGAGTTACGGCGTTAACCTTTCCCATATCGAGGGGGGACCCGTATCCAATAGAGATGCAAGATTGATGATGGATGTTGATCGGCTAAGTCTGTCTGTTTTCGCATCAGAAAGCCGAATGAAAATAGTTTACAGATTTATTTAAACTTCCAAACACTATTATAAAAGTGTTTGTTTGTCTGTGAGCAAATTATTTAGTAATAAAATAGATCGGTTGCGACTTAGGCATATTTTTTTATATTTCACTACCAAAAATAATGTAACGCAAATCTCGAAGCATGAAAAGTGTATAAAAACAAGAACTTTTCCGTGTTAAAAATGCGCACCAAACACTGCATCCGTTTATTTATTTGAAATTGAGTTTTTGTCGATGAAAAAGCGCAATTCATCGTCTAGACAGCTTCTTTGCTCTCCAAACGAGCGTCCAGCCCTACGCCATTAAGATCCCTACACACTCGCGCGGGCTCAAGAAGCGGAACAGACGAATTTGAAATTCAAAAGCCGTTACATAAGCTGGAATCACGCGCGTGACGTCATGCACCGATGCGTACCCGTCTCCACGCGAGGGCGCTACGTCTTCTTCTAACATAATTACATAGTTTCTTGCAACGACAACAGCAATTCTGAATTGGCATCGTTTTTCTTAATAACACTTATGCGGTAAATGTTCTAATAATATTACACGTATTACATCTATACTAATAATATAAAGCTGAAGAGTTTGTTTAATTGTTTGGTTGTTTGATTGTTTGTACGCGCTAATCTCAGGAAATATTGGTCCGATTTGATAAATTCTTTCAGTGTTAGATAGCTCATCATTTATCGAGGATGACTCTAGGCTATATAACATCACGCTAAGATGAATAGGAGAGGAGCAGCAATAAAAAATAATTTATATGGCAGATCAACGTTTGCCAGGTCAGCTAGTATATTAGACAATGTACATAGCTATATATTTACAGGCGGGTGAATTGTTGCAAGCTTCTAGCTTTTTAAAAATGTCTGAAGTTATTTGCCTAGAATCTTTCTTTTAAGAAGATTATAAAAATAATAATAACAACAAAAACATACCATCACGCCAGGTCTTTAACGGGGTAGGCAGAAAGCACCGAGAGTAAAATATCTCTGACCTTACAAACCTTACGTGCTTCGTCTACATTCATCTCTCTCTTCATGCATACACGCCGGTTTATTATAAAAAAAAAAATATTTTGGTTAAATCCTATCGGAATAATAGCAGCCGATAAAGATACACATATATTTACATTTAGACATAAATTTGGCTCGAGCGAGATCGAACTCCACACCCGTCCCAGGATTGATAGTCACCACCACACGAATAGCCACTCAAATGATGATAAGTAATTTCGTTTCGTATTATATAGAGTGATCTTCAAGGCTTCGCGGCATGTTGGATCTGTACGATATGAGTCTGTATTGAGTCGCGCGCAGTCATCAAATTACATACCGACCCAAGGTCAGCTGTCGATCTAAAAGTTGTTTGATGTTTGTTATCTACTCGCTTTGAGGGCACGTTTTAATGTCGCGATATTAATATTTCTTTTCATTTCTTTCCACAATGACAATGTTTGATATTAACAGATTTCACAAAATCGAGAAAACATTATGGTGATGTCATAGCGAGTAATACTATTGCGTATGTGATTCTGTACATTTTGTAGTCAAAACGAGTTCAATTCAAATAGTCTTATTCATTATAAGGTACATATGTACTCTGTCGCATTTAATGAGAGTCCTACATCTTTATAGTTATCACTCGTCTGCTTTGTGCGCTCTTCAAGCTGTCCGGATGAAAGAGCCGACGTAAAGGGAACTTCAAGTACAGTTTTAAAATAAGAAAAAAAATGAACTTGCCATGCCATGTTGCAGCGTCTATAGTCCGACAATGAGTACACGTGATAGCTTATCGTGTAGTAATACTTATACTATTTCATTTATTTAATATGTCGTGTTCTCCGTTCCAGGTCGCGGAGACGTTCGGGCTCCAGCATAGTGGTCCTGGGTGCGGAGGACGAGAAACGCCCGCCCCCGGATGACGAGGCCAACATGCTTACTATGCTTTCACTTTCTTCAGACACGGGTTAGTGTCAATCGAGAAAACCAAACAATAACGTTCTGTCAAAAATGTTGACCGTGACAAATCGTGCCTACTTTATTTAGTTTAATTATGTGCCTTTTTAATTCGGAAGCGTTCAGAGCTGGTTGCTAGTGACAGATGACCTTGAAGGCTTTCTGTTTGGGAATGTTAAGCCGGCCATAATTCTTAACACTGTCGCAAGCTCCTTAGATTTCAAGTAGCTGCGCCTCGCCGTTTCACTTGCGTGGGGATTGCCATATTTAGCAGCTTAAAAGCATGATTTATATTCGCTCAGGATTTTAAATTGCAGTGAAACAGTAAACTCTAGTCAATCTTGAACTTACATAGCAATTGTCACAATTCTCTATTAAAAAACAGCCAACTTTCATACAACAAACTTTCATCCTCGGTATTGCAAATAAAAACGGTAAATTCGGACACTTTGAGCGTCAGGAGAATAAGATTCTTCAAATTTCGTCACCAAATCCAATACCAGAAAGTAACTTCCCTTCAATGTCGCTTCTAAATATATGAAAGCGTTGACATTGATAACGCGGCTGAAGCAATAAGCCATGTGGCAGAATGATACGGTAATTGCAGAGAGAACAGCCATTTGAATGGTATTGACAATGTGTTTATTGTAACACGTGGGAGATACGGTGAAATAGTAAATAATCCCAAGAGACGCCTATATCAGTGAATGAACTTGAAAGATAAACATTCATTAGTCATTATCAGCATCTCATGCTATGAATGAAAGTAGTAACACTAAACAAACGAATGTGAATCACACGGACGGAGGAGGCAGACGTAGGCGCGTGTACTTCGATGTATTCGGAGTCACCTTAAAAGAAGGCCACGCTATGAGTACTTCTAATAGATTAGCTTCTATGACGACTTTGATGAAAGTAGAAGTGGATTGGGTTTACGCGAAAGGAGTTTGTCAGAACAAGTGCTAATGTAAATCCTTAGACTGCCTATTCTTATGAGTAATGGTTGTGACAATATGTGTTACATTAATATTCCTGTTAAGAAAGGCATGAACGGGAGCCTCAAGTAATTGTTTTATTGTCTAGTCCAAGCTCTCCTGCCGCCATTAGAAGATTACAGTTTATAATAAAGTAAAGCAAATGATACTGTTATTTTCCTAATTTTTCTGATTAGTTTGTCCGCCTATAACGTCGATTCAGTCAATTAATTCAGACCGAGCGAGCATTATGTCCAGGTCAGCTGTTATGATTTCAGATTGGAATATTTTCTCCTATATTCGATATTGTCTTTGATCAGCTTTCATTATGTTTTAGTACAAATAAAAAAAGAAAATGAGTCGTCACGGGACACCTAGCCGCTATGAAAAGTCGCATTTGATGATCATTAAGAGAATTCGAAATTAGAGAAAAAAACAAATAATGTATAACAAGATAAAAAATTCGCACTACGCATAATAAAAGATGTACGGAGCGGCAGTTAGTAAGGGCCTTGTCGCTATCGAAAGCGTCATGCCATTGGTCGTCACGGCATAAGAGTCGGTGTTATCCCAGTTTAAGTAGAAATGATTGGCCAAATATTTGTAATTTTTTTATTCACGTCATTAAAAAATTACAAATATTTAAATGTACATGATTAAAACTGTACACGTAAAATGAATACGAGTACTTTAAACAAACATATTAGTCATTTCATGTACACATTATGTCGATTTCAATATATTGATTGTGTTGAGTCACTAACAAATTCATAAACGGACGACCTTGATGGACTCCGGTTCTGATAACATTATCATGAATTAAACATTCTCTTTTGTTTTCATTACAGGTCCCCACCGCGAGATGGCGGTGGACGTTCCGCCCAGTTTCGTCGCGAGGAACAAGACTCCACCCCGCTACCCGCCCCCTCGACCGCCTCAGGTACGCCTCCGGACTAGAGACGATGAACCGCTTCTTTCCTCCGGGGGCTCGGGAACCTCCTTCGGCAGCAAACAGAGCACAGTCCTCCAAAGCACCATAGACATATCGGGACCGAGCTCCGATGGGTCAGGAAGCTTCAAAAACAACAGCACCATGGAACTGCTGTCTCTTCCGCAGAGTTCAGACGGTTCCGGAGTGAGTTTCGGCAGCAAGAAAAGTAAAGAATCCTCGGAGACCGCGAAATGCGACCTGGCTTCCGAACGTTCGGAGTCCGTCGCGTCCAACGTCACACACAACTTGAGCGATCATAAAATCCAACTGCTAATATCTAATGGGGAGGATTCTTTGTTAGACTGCAGGGAAGGCGTTACGTACTCGGCGCGTACGGATTCGGTCTTGATCAGGGAGGCCGAGTACGCGTCGTACAAACTGCCCGCCGGTTTCGATACCACCCCGGTCCTCCTTGGGAGAGAGGTGGCGGTCGACGTGCCGGATAGCTTCGTCCAAATTGTGAAAACCACCCCGAAATACCCGGGAACCGTGGACAGAAAGAGTGTGGTGTTCCAGGTAATGATGCACATATCGCTGCGCATGGAACGTGGTCTCATCGTTGGGATTTTGATATCGGGAGTATTAGTTTGGGAACGGTGTATTAGTTCTTAGAAAGGTTCAGTGTCAGTCCGATAATTGAAAATTTTAACTCAATATTGTCTCAAAAGATGTCTTTTATCTGTGCTCGTGTAATGGCTTATGTGTACACTACAGATTTGTCCAAATGAAATAAAATGTAAAAGATTTTGCTCAGATCAACCGTTTCAAAAGAGTGTTGTTTATAGATTTATTGAATTCAGGATGCAATTATTACAGACTGATATTATATGAACCTTTCTAAAGGAAACATTAAAGGGTAATAGATATTTTGTAGTTATTTTTGAAAGGGCAAAGGTGTTACAATTAGAATATAATCATAATTCCATCATTATTACTAATATTTGGCGGTGCACCTAGCAATTATGCATTAAGGTGCTTAATAGTTTTATCAGTGAATTCATTACTTACTATTTTAGTATTTTTTTTAAATCTATTTAACTTATTGAATTGTAGATATTGGGTGATCAGTCACGGTTATTACTAACAAACATATTTTCATTTGATGCATGCTGACCTTACAATTTATCAAACTGATGTATATCATATTTGTCGAAATGTCTGTATCTTCTAAGTGTTTAGGGTGACTTATAATATTTAGCTTATGTGGTTAGTTTACGATCTAGCGTTAGAGCTGTATTCAATTACAGGGTGAAGGGTGAGTTGCTACACAAGGCTATTTTCTTACTTAAAATGCTTGAGGGTTCTCGCGTCCGAATCGAGGAAACCAATTAGATCTACCTATTTGTATACAATGTCATTATAATGTATTTTTGCTAAAAACCTTTTGCAGCCCAATATCTAGGCATACCTAAGCTTGTAAATATACATCTTGTACAACTGATACAATAGAAAGTATTGACTTTATATATCGCCCGATTTCTGTGTATCATCAGAAAGGTAATTTGTTATTGAAAATGAAATAAGATTCTTTGTTTACCATATCCAGACCAGACCTTCATCGTTCGTTCACAGTTCGTTCACTCCGATCTCTGTTTCTCTGAGATCATCATGTTTATCGGTATTATCATCACCAAAGAAACCATCATATTCATTATTCACGCTTTCTGCACTAAAACTCTTCTGTCCCCGGTTACGAAAAATTTAATGTTACTTGATATGAAACTTGAAGGGCATCACACTGATTATTATTATTACATATTTGAGAATGTTTTTCTTCAGGCTTTCGGCTGTGACCTCTGCCAATAATATACGACTATGAACGGGGAGAAATCTTCTGGTATATTTGTTTTTTATTAACTGTTTGTTTGATCTTTATATTTCTTCAATGTACTTTAGAGTTTTATGTTAGGTATTATTGATATGTTCTATTTCTTTTTCTATTTGATTTTCTTTGAATAATTCCATAAAATCAATGGTTTTAAACAACTTTAATGATGAATTAACGGTATGGTCATTTCCTTATCAATTTAGTTGTCTTGTACTGCCTTATTTTATCTAATTGATTTGTTCATTCAGTAATTCCTTTACATTTCTAAAAATATCAAACTTTTTCACATAAAGTTAATATTGAAAATCGAAAATTTATATAAACATAGTTTGACATTGTATTGTGAAGGCAATAAAAATAAAATTCTTATTTTCTAAAATTTGTATAGTAATATTTACAATATGTTATATTAATTACACATTGTCAATGTAATAACCTTTTTAGTGATTGCGAGCAGTGCCTCGCGGAGCTTTAGTTCCCGTGAATTTCGGGATAAAATTTATCCTATTTTTTTCTCGTTTTAAATATAGCCTATGCTCATCAGGGATAATGTAGGATTCTAATGATAAAAGAATTTTTGAAATCGGTCCAG
>DWUN01005143.1:0-10062 GCA_018249975.1 Passova gellias | reverse complement strand
GCTATTTAGCATTAAGCCCGCCTTTTGTGCCACAAATTATTTTTTGGTTCAATAAGGAATAAATAAAAAAACATAGTAAATCCCATAACTAATAGTACCTTCACACTCATTTCACACAGACTAAGTTAAATCTAGTTGTTATATGAATCTCATCAAACAGCTTCGCGTAGCAGTAATGGAGGTGTAAAGTTCGACGCAACTTCTATTGAACCAGTTTAATACATATTGGTAAACAGTAGCAACCACTAAATACCACGAGTTGCAAGTTTAATTTACTAAGTGCAGAAGATACGTAGGTACTTCCACGACTGAACTTGGAAGCACACATTGCTTAATATGTGTTATTGTTTTCGACTATAGTTCACATGAATTTATTGTAAGGAAGTACGTGAGTGATTTATTATTTTACTTTCACGTTACATTACGTACTGTTAACATTAACGTTGTTCCTACATATATATATATTTTTTTAATAACTTAAGTGTTTGTATACACAAAGATTTAACCACAAGCATTAATCTGTACACATGAAACTCTATTTAATTGTGTTGTATTATTGTACACAGTTTTGTTTACATTTGAAGGTGTTTTGTGGATCATAATCGTTTTTGTATACTTGTGTTCACTGAACTTATTGTTTTGTTTTCATTCACTAATGAACACAGCAAGAACAAAACAAAATAACGCATTAAAAATATGTATCGTTTAAATGTAAAACTAACATTGCGATTAATTTTCACAATTTTTGTCGCGCTTGATGGAACATAAATTTGAATACAAATATTTTACTAAGCCGCGTGTTCTACGAATGGGTAAATATACATTAAGTACGACGGCAAACAGCGTTGCTTGTTGAGCAAATACTGAGCTGAGTGTAACGATGATTTTTACGGCACAAATTATGGATCACAATTCTCGTAATTCATAAGCGTTACAGTGAATATGTGACATACAAAAACAGGTGTTAAATAAAACATCCATTGTTTTTCGTGATACATAAATGATAAAATGTATAACAATATTATGTACGATTGTTAGCCTAGCAATAATAATACAAGAATACAACATACAACACAAGATTGTTTTTTGACCGACTTCAAAAAGGAGGAGGTACTCAATTCATCTGTATATTTTAACTTTACCGTAAGAAGGGCGTACTTTGGCTGACACCGACTCCAAAAATAACAGTAATTGTACCATGAATTATTTGTTTACTTTTAAGTGCATATTAATGTGTTTTAGAATAGTTTACTATTTGAAGTCGGTTTTTTATTTTTAATATACTATGTAGTGAAGTCTCAAAACGGCCATCATATCAATGGTATACTATCTGACAGCTATTATTGGTATCCAGGTATACTACGAACGGGTGAACACACACAGCGCTAGCACTTCGTTCGCTCACGCTTGTTGCGGTCAGCGAGACGCCTCCAGGAACCTGGTGCTGGACTCCAAAACACCGATCACCAAAGTGCGATTCAGCAAAGGTTTCGCGTTCGCGAACATTGAAGCTGCTAGTGGTAAGGCAATATGTTATATAATAACTAGCTGACCCGGCAAACGTTCTGCCGTATAAATTGTAACAGTATTTCTCTACTTCATAATGTATGTTATTATACATATAAACCTTCCTCTTGAATCACTCTATCTATTAAAAGAAACCGTAACAAAATACGTTGCGTAATTTTAAAGATCTAAGCATTCATAGGGACGTACATCGGAAAGCGACTTTGTTTTATACTATGTAGTGATAATGATAGTTTAAGACAACTTTACACATAAACATAATATTCATGATCCAGAACTTGGTCGAGTCATATGAATTTCGAAATTCATGCTTACACAGAAAATTTGACATGCAGATAAAAAAACAAATATGTAAAAATATGTGTACAAATATTATATACCTATGTAAGTTGATCAGCTGATGATCGCAAAGTACCGGAAGAAATGTGCAGAACTGACTGCCAACCTTCACTAGTTGGAGAGGCACGAGAAGAAACAGAAGAATCAGTATTACTGATCTGATTTAAATGTTAATTGCTTGGGCACTAAGTCGTTAGGAATTCTATTGTAATCCCCCGGGGCAACAACACCAATTATTGATCTTAGTTAGAACTTCAATACTAGAGATTGGATTTAGATGTTAGCGGGCTTCATTAACAGCTCTAATTCACTTCTGAAATAATTGATTGAGAATTGGAATATTTGAATAAATGTTAATGTATTTCAGTAACGGTATTACTCGCACATAATGATAATTATAATATGTAATGACGGCGATACGTTCTGAAAGAGTACATGCACGCCAATATTTTATTTAATAGATAAAATAAAAAAGAAATTTCAATATTATTTTTTGGAGTATAATAAATTGCGAAACGTCCACCCTATGCGTCTTTCGCGCCCCGGTCATTTAAATCACTGTCCGTACCAGATTAGGTCGTCAATCAATTTTAGGTTAGTATTGTATTATGTTTTCATCGTAAAATATTGTATGAATAAAAAAGTAAACCTTTTGATAAAGTTATTTTTATTTCCGAAATGGACGCTATGCTTCGCCTCTTACGTTCTCCTATGGGATGTTACAGTAGGTACTATAATTCCTTTCATTAAGGATCCGCATTCAGTACAATGTACCTTCGCGTAATAAAAGGTGATTCCCGAGAGGCATAAGTACATGTTTCGATCTAATTAAATTAAATAATGTTAGAATCCCACTGGAAGTTACAACATACTATAAAATTTATTACACGTAAAATAAAGCATAATAGAATTTATTAGATACAACCTTACTTTTGATATAAGTGTTATCTGTATATAACACACATAGAAGATGTAAACGATTAAGATGTAGTAGATGATTTTAAAATGTGATAATGTAAAAATACTCAAAAGAACACAGGGAATTGAAATGTAAACTTAAACTAAATAGTGTTTTTTTTTGCATTATTAATGTGCATTTGTTTATTATTATACTTGAGTAAATTATCTCATTCCTAAACAGATCTCACCGTCATCATTTTCCTGTCCTGTAATTACCTGTCTCTTCGTTATTTTCTTGCCTATGCCCTAGCTAGCTGCCTCGCCTAAGGTCAAGTTTTCTTCGTCGTTACTGTCGCAACATTTGATATGTTGTTCATGTTGTTGTCGTTCATAAGTGAATCGATTTGTGTGGAAACATTACCATCGAATTTATTGTTGTATATGTTAGGATATTGTATAATTAGTATGCGTTCAAAAATTACTTAAAAATTTACACCCGATGTAATAATACCTCAATTTTCTGTTTCGTTATGATTTTTACAAGTCTAATAGAATTCAACTAACATCTATTTTTGTTATAGAATTCGAAGATCAGCGCTCAAGATTTTTCGCGGAACACGAAAGATTTGACGATTTCATGGAAATGCGAGAAGGGTTAGATTTAATAGGAGTTAGTTCTTTCAAGGAATACATGGTCGCTTACAGGTAAGTATGTATATTTTAAAGCCAAAGTAATCAATCACAATTAATACAGATTGCAATCTTAACTGACATTGAATGATTCTGACGTTTTCATAGAGCTATGGTATTCTTTGTAATTAAGTTAGAAGGACCTTTTGAATGTTTCAGTGCAGAGTTAAGAGTTGTACCTTCAGTCAGCTAAACTCTCAAGATTTCAGAGACCTCAGTACTTGAAATGGACAGATGTACTACTATGGAAATTTAAGAGCACATGGATTGTGTTATATAACTGATATATGTATTATAATTTCCGTTATGTCGAATGCCTAAATGCCTATGTCTAAGACTGTGTCACTATGAGAGGAAACCCAGTTCACTGCAGTGGAAAAGGTTAAGAAGTACTAACATAGTTCGTGTTCCAGGGACGCAGACAGATGTCCGTGGTATTCCTCTCAAATTCTCTTCTGGACTCTATCCTGTCTACTTCTTTCCTGGCCTCTTCGCATTATAATAGAGTGTAATACAGCATATGTCCATTATACGGTGAGTAATGATATCATTATGATCAATTTTTTTTGGTATATGCATTGACATTATAATTTCAATGTAATTGAACTGAGGAATCTCTTTAATAAAATACATTAGCAATTAATTTAAAAAAAAAATCAAATATAAACAAAACTGGAAGAAACTGATGAATGAAAGTCTTGTAACCTTCCATAAATATTTAATGCGTTTTCTCGCAAATTTTGCTGGCTTTCTAATAATTCCTCGAGGGAAGAGGCCGTTAGTTCAAATTTTTTTCAGTTCTTTAGTAATTGTTGAATAAAAATGCGCATCCAATCCCCCCGGCGATACTAGACTCCAAAGAATTTCAGTCTTCAAAAGATTTAAAATGCGTAATGAGAGATTATTCTGCTTGTAACATTTAAAATTGATTTAGATATTCTACATTATTGTATTATACGAAGAATAAAAAAACTGAGATTTAATTACGAAATACCAAGCTGTGGGATCTGATCAATTTAGGACTCAGAAGACAAATAAATTAAACAACATGATGCATTACCTACCCTAAATGGCGTCTATGAAAATATAAATATAATTATTCTAACAAACATAATTTAGATTACTTTGATGAAGCTTGTTAAATTATGTGTACATTTCATACGAATATTATTCATGAACATGTTGAGAGCATACGGCTTAAATTATCTGTTATACTCGTAACACATGTACATAAGCCATATATTTCCGTAGTAAACTTGCCTCGCCTCGATATTTTGGATGCTTGTACATAATTATGTGATTTCTGATATTAAACTTCTAGTTGAACATCGTTATAATCATAATAAGACGAAAACATTGTTACAGATAACCAAAATTTTCGGGACGAACTACGAATTAGATCCGAGCCGTCAACTCGATATAGACACACATTTGTCCGATACGCTACCGCCGGTCCCTGCGACCAATTATGCGTGGGCCCTCGCTGACGAACAGAGCGCCGTACTTTGTTCCGCGCCCCGTCCCCCGCGCACCCTGCCGCTTTCCCATGCTTCCACAGTCGACAGTCTCGAACTGTTCGCAGCCATCCGCGGCAACTGTGCCTTGGTTCCATCTTACTCTGAGGCCATGCGCATCGACGCAGCCCTTCGAGAAGACCCCGCTGAAAATGCCCCCGGCGTGTTAATAGACATCGAAGCTGACAGGCCGAACAGACCAACCGTTAAGGCTGCTTCGTTCGATGAACCTCCTCGACGTCCAAAAGTCACTATAGCTAGCACTCACTCTAGCAACAATATCGCATCGGTTGTCAGAACTAATGAAGCGAAGCAGCAAAATCGTCGCTCCTGGGCAGGCGTTTTGACGGGTGCAAGGAGCGCTAGACAAATATTAGACGACTTAACCAGTAACAGTCCAGCCAGCTACGAACCTATACCGGAACTTCAATCTATTCGACAAGGTCAAAATACTCTATATTACTCTAGGGAACTATCACCGACGTGTTCTAGAGATCCGTTCGGAGGCCGCGCACAAACGACCCCTACGGATGAGCCGCCGACTTATGAAGAGGCTTTAAAGCTGCCAGCGTTAAGAAGATTAACTAGATCCATTACGGGAACAGACTTGGCGGGTCCTAGAAGAGCATTCCTTAGGGACGTGCTCGCAAATAGGAGGTCTTGTTTGGAAGGTGTTGGAGTTCTGTCAGGAGCCAAGGTCGTAAGATTACCGTTCACTGAATCCGGCGAGGAGACACCTCTATAGCGCTTCTGTAGTGCAATTATTGACTTTTATGGTGCAATAAAATGTTTATATAGGTACTTGTATAGACCCTGCTGCCGTCAAAAAAGCCGTATAAAGTGAGATAGATCTAATAATGGTTCATAATGAGTTTATAGGCTGTGGAACTGTCAAATATTGTGAAGGATGAGTTTTTATATTGTTAAATCGATGGATATACACGACAATGAAGTTCAATGATGTAAAACACATGAAATAAAAAAATACTTTCGTCCATAACTGTTCATAACGAAACTTTTTGTCTATTGGACCGTGTATATTGTTCGAGATGTTAAGGCATTTTTAGAAACGTACATTTTACATGGAATAATGCGCAAATGTAGATAGTAAAAAGCTTAATGCTTGTTTGAAGACAAGGTGTGTACATCCTGACTCAAGGATCCGACCCTAACCCATCCTCAGTATGTCAATTACTCGTGCATCAGACATCAACGTTTCCAATAGCCTTACAACATGTATTATATACTTTTATACTGCGGTTAAATAATGATATTCACATCGCTGTGATTCAACCAAGACTATATGAAATAAATTAAACAAGCGCATTTTTTTTGTTATATTCAATAAATTGCTTGGGTTTTACAGGGGTGCATGTCTCTGTGAAGCGACAGTCCTCATAAGGTTATTTTTTCCGTAAGATAATTTATGCACACACAAAGATATATCTCAAGTAATTCGCAGTGTTATTAAGGAATTGTAATCAATGCAAAAATTCCGAATCTCGAGTATGTCATTTTCATTGCTGTTTTTATACAGATTATACATGTAATAATGGACGCAATCGTATATTATACATGTTTCAGCTATTCATTATAGTTAAAAGGCAGTGCCTTGTATTGTTATTGTATGTAAGTATATAAGTATTTTATAAATCTTCTCTTAAATCAAACTGGCGTAATAAAATACTTAAGTATCAGGGAGGTATACATATGAAAGTTAAATAGCATTAGTTACCGATATAATTGTGTCAGAATATGCACTGAAATCTCCGTATTTATCGGGTATACTCGTATGTCGGGTCGGATTTGAGCTTTCTTGTTTCCTGGGATACGATGTTTGTTTAAATTATTGAAACTCAAATACCACAACCGACTACTAGAGAAATTTGAAGCGCCTAGTTGAGTTCTTGTGACCATGTTTGTTTAAGCAACGCCCGTTTGGCTTAAGAGTATAGGAACGGATATTGACACTCATGCTCATTTGCTGAAGACTATGAGAGGCAATGTCTTTGGATATATCATCACAATTGTGTATGTATAAATATTTCAGGGGAAAGCTACATTTTGCAAGGTCATCTGATATCTATATGGTGGGTAATAAGTGCCTCCTAAAATATACGATGCTAGGTTGTAACTGGTATGTATTAAAAATAGATATTTCAATATTCTGTTTATAGTAACAAACTCAAGAACGATGGATATTTAATTTAGAAAAATCGAAAGTGACTTTTCGCACGCACAAATCAAACCTTACAATTAAGAAAGTACACGCTACTCACTTAAAATATTTCTAGATATATTTGTGATGATATATCTGTCTTTATATACAAATTAAGTGTAAGCTAACATAAACGGTGCACAATATAACACGTAAAGTTGTCGTCATTTTAGGCTGTATTTAGATAGTTAACAGTAAATGGTAATAATGCCAAAAGTGATATTAATATAAATAATTCTATTATGTATATTAAGAAATTAATGCAATTGCTGATATAATTAATCAATGTACTATTAAATTCAGTCAAAGGAACCAACAAATATATTCTGAATTTTGCAATATAATATGTAGCCATTTTTGTATTTAATATAATGCATAACCGCTAGCCTTTTGCATGATTCTATTAAAACTTCGCTTGTAAATAAAACGTTTAGCTTATATGTAAATGTACAATACTCAGTACTAGTTAAGGGAATACAAAGTAAAGTGCCAACACAAAATATTCAAAATCGGATAAAATAAGTGAAAACAAACGACCATTTAAACGTTAAAGCTTACTGCTGGACTTATTACTGTAAAACTCATTATGTAATGTAATGGACTAATATTGTAAACTGTACGAATTAAACAAAATGAACGCTCGTAACATTTTCATTTAAGTATTTATGGATCATTATTTCTTTGGGTATGATGGCGAACTCACATGTAATCAGTAATGAGAGACATCGTACTCGCATAGTTAGTGTAGGTATCAAAGCACTACCCAAAACATTATGAATTCTGAATCTTTATATTACTTGCGAAGCTTTATATGTTTTCTCGACCACACTAATGGGCACATTTGAATGTAAAATAATAGTGACTAAACTATTATTGTATTTACATGATTCGTTGAGGTAACCGTTACTGTAATTTAAATGGAAAACTAATTTCGTACCCGTTAATGTTAAGAATAAAATCTTATAATTTTTTGAAAGTTTAAGCAATAGTTATCTGTTAACAGACTTGCGAAAATTTAGGCTTAATAATTTTTTTTTTAAACATGGAAACTGACACGTCAAAACAAAAAATATATATAAGATAATAATGTTTAAGATTCACGCTTTTAATATTGTTACCGGAGCAAAGAAAACTGCATATTTCGGGTATTTTAGGGTACGTTATGCTAAATAGAAATATTTTGAATGTAAATGATGAAGAAGAGAAGTTTATTATTTTCAATAAACTATGTTACAAGGAAATCATTCTGGCTTTTTATATTAAACCACCCTATCTATGATTATTTGTATATTAAAGTGAGAAAATGCATTTTTTTAAATACACAAAATAGAGACTTCTGAGACGGACTAGTTACTCACAAATGCACTTGCGATCTATTGACTATATTGGTGAAAATAATAATTATAAGTAACAATATAGTATACGGTGACTCTATTAAACTAATGTTTATATAATGATTTAGGTATGTTATATATAACATTTTAAAGTAATAATATATAATATAACAGATGTTTTAAGCGACACTGAGCAACATCTATTTAAAGTATATACTAGCTATCCCGTGGCCTCCAAGATACGTGTTCAGCATCTTTAGCGTTCAATTTCGACGCAAAAACGGTAGTCATTTTATGAACGTTGCGGCTCACATTTCATTTCGAAGGCAGCTAGAAACATTTTGTTAGACCCCCCATTGATTTTGACTTCATTTACATGAAAAATAATCAGTTCCACAAAGTCCCTTCCACAAAAACAGGGCGTTAAGGCTATTAACTGTAGTCATATTTATATTTATGTACATAATCATAAGTCATTTAGGATGAAAGTCGTTACTTTTATGATTTTGCATTACAGCCCTTAAAGCGAAGTACGCAATAAAATTGGATCATAATATTTCACATCGTTACAATATAGTAGGTATCCTTAAAAAATGGATTTGTTTAAATATATTTCATTATCACCATCACTCACTTGTTTATTGTTCCACTTATGGATACGGGTCTGTTCTCAGAAGCAGGAAGTTGAAAGTCACAGCAAATCATGATGGCCAATTGCGCATAGACTTCACACGTCTCGTGCCGCACACATGCCGTGTAATATTCTTTCATGTTGTTCTGTGTCTGGGCGTAATAACAATATGCATATTGCATTTATATAATATCATGTATGTTTATCAGTTATTCGGTTGCCATAACATAGGCATTTAATTGCTTTGAATTACATTTGAAATCAGGCAGATGTGTGGGATTGTCCCAATTATTATTATTATAAAAATACTGTTTATATATTTTTTCCATTAAAGACAAAATGCTTTTAACAAAACATTATTGGAGATCGAAAATGTACAACAATTCTTTGCGGAATCTACTCGAGCCTTTCACTCTTTAGGTTCGCAATCAGAAAGTCAATCGCTTTCGACCAAAGGTTTTTTGGGGCAACATCAAAACGTACAAACGTTCATTCTGAGAAGCAGCCGAGTTACGCTATGTACGGTGTACTAATCGAAAACCCTCAGACTACAGCGAAAAATCGCGTTTCCCATTTCACACCTTGATTCATTATTTTGTATAAATATAATAAATTCGATATACATTTATCTTTTTCGTTTTCCTGTTTCAACTTTCACTGATTTATAACTGGCTAAAGATTAACTAAGAAATAATGCTTTTTGCTAGTTTACTTTTTAGTTTAGTGCTGAAAAACAAGAAATTTCGTATCGCACATTGAACTACGCGCCAACGGCCGGGAAAACAAATGCAAATTGTCACGTGAAAAACCTAATGGCAATTTCGTTCAATGCGCTGAGTGCGAGTTCAACAAATATATTCACGGTGAGAAGCGAGCGTGAGTTGCTATGGTATTGACTTATCAAATGTC
>DWUN01005142.1:0-10065 GCA_018249975.1 Passova gellias | reverse complement strand
TTAGGAGTCCATTGAGGACAAACATTGTGACACGAGATTTATATATATTAAGATAAGATATATGTATATGGTTGTTATAAGTACACATACTCATTTAGTGAAGTGGTGTTATTTTGATATTACAAACAGACGGTAGTGTCATTTGTCATAACAATCTTGCTTCGTGTACGTAATTTTCCTATATTGGACCGACATCCCACTGTCCCTTCAACGCGAGTGACTATCCACAAAACACGCGGCGCTCGCGTTCCGATGTCGCGACGCTAACTTCGCCTGTAGAAGGCGCACGACTCGAACGCCAGGTGCGCGTTGCGTACACGCCGCGTTATCGCTGTTCAAACGTTGGCGATACGCTCACGCTCGACGAACACCAGTGGGACATCGACCTGATCATTTTAATAGGTTATTTCATAGTACCGGTTGATCTACTAGTAAATTACACGCGTTTAGTTTTATGTCGCACATAATAATAGAATAATGGAAGGAGTAATAAATAGCTTTTACGTTACAAGGCTTTAGTTAGCCTTTGTGGGCGGGTGCGGCTGCAAACTACAATCAGCGGCAGGAAATGGAACCTAATTTACATTATAGCCGAACCTTTCTGCTAATGACACCTACGTCGATCGGCCGCGCAGGCCACTTCCAAATAACATAGCTGAACATAGCACCACGGGCAGTCGCCCTTTCAAACTTCTCTGGATATCAAAACCCGTGACATAATCGAGACGAAAACATTTTTTTAATTAAAAAATGAAATGAATAGAAAAATTATGTTTTATTCAAACGGTCTCATAAATTAACTTCTGTTATCCCGCAGGAGTTGATAAGAAAGAAATTGAATTGTGTTTTATTTGAGACATTTCAAGCAGTTAATTAAATTGTTGGTGGCGAAAAAATTCTCATTTCGTTCGCTTTGTTTATTCGCTTTGTTCAAAACATCCGCTTTCGTTTTATCCAAAAAGGGTACTTCGTATATATATGTAAGCCTTTAGTCAATTTTCAAATCGTATAATTTCGGCTTCAATTCGCTTTTATAGGATAGCATAAGGAATTCATCTTTGTTCAGTTCTATATATAGATAATATTTGCTAACAAATATTGGTTTCTAAATAAATGCTAAAGCACGTTCCGTTTTCTGGAACAAAGAGACGGAAGCATGTAAAAATATTCACGTGACGGTATAAACCAACAGAGTAGCTGTTGGATTTTTCCTCTTAAAACAGCCGAGATAGTTTGTAGAAACGGAGCGCAAATGCGCATAATGTTTTCACTACTTTACAGAACAAAGCTGGTTGTTAGGTAACACGCTTACGGATAAATATACATGATATACTTTTTGGCTTGTGTTAATTATAGGAAAATGAGTATTGTTAATCAATTTAGTTTCTTCACGTTTTGTAAGATCTTAATGTTGAGCAAGGGAACACAAAAGCAGACCTGAGTAATTTAACCATGCTTAAAATTCGCTGCTCTATATAATTGTGCAAATGAGAATAAAGAACATTCAGTCATACAAACTATATGTTAAAATAGGATTCATACAAACAGTTGTTCATAAGTTTACTAGTAGAAAGGTTATTAAGTCTGTATTCCTATTGCGTTTCTTAGTTACTGTATGAGGCATACCGAAAAAAGTACGGTAATATATTGTACATTTACGTTTCTACCATAAATATGATGGGCAAAACAATCACTACGTATTACTACATAGTATAAAACAAAGTAGCTTTTCGCTGTCTGTCCCTATGTATGCTTAGCTCTTTAAAACTAAGCAACGGATTTTGATGCGGTTTTTTTTAATAGATAGTGATTCAAGAGGGAGATTTATATGTACAACTAGCTTTTGCCCGCGACTTCGTCCGCATAGAATAGTGACTTTGGGCATTTTAATTTTCTAGGATACACAGCAGTTTATATCTGTATTTTTCGAAATAAAAAAAATCCTAGAAAATTAAAATGCTGCCTAAAGTCGCTATAGCACGCGGACGAAGTCGCGGGCACACAGCTACTTGGTTATAAATTGAAAGTACAAATATTACTATAATAATAATAACGCTTACCAATCATAGCTCTTGGATTCCTGTACACAAATTCATACATACATACATATAAGATAATTAATATACCGCTGAGAGGTGTTTGTGCTGTTGTTTTTGAACCAAACTTTTAGGTACAATACGAGGTGAGGGGATCCACTATAATAATATCAACTAACCTCTCAGCGACCGCAACACATCTGTGTTATTAGAAACTTTAGAGACACCTATGTTATGCCCACTCCTGTTATGTTCTTTAGTCTGACGATAATAGCATGCTTCTGTTACATTGGATGACGCGATAAACCTGAATATCATGAGCGACAGAGTTACTGTAATATCGTGTTCTATGACAGTAATAATGTCACGTGGCGGACATAAGCTTCGGCATCAAAGCCATCAACATACGCAAGAAGGTTTATAAATTCTTAAACACGTCCTCTCCTGTTATGTATATTAGGTAAACTTTTTACTGCTAGTCGCAATGCAATTGCGAACATCAGATCATTTTTCAAGTCAATTAAAGCACTGTCGGCTTCTTGATTATATGCCGCTTGTGGTTCCAGGATAGTCTGCAATAGTTCGATGGCAGTCGATAAACCATGTCGAAAGACTAAAATCTATAGCTAGAGAAGCCAATATCTTCGCCTATGCTCATTCTAGCAATGTAATATTAACTCCACATCTTTTTCGCCTTCTAGGACCTATACGTAATAGGGGAACGTAAATAATAATAGGAAATGTAAATGTAAAAAGTATACTTTATGGTATCAAGTTTAACTTAGTATAGGAACATTCTCGTAAATACATACGTAAACTTCTTTGTTCAGTGACGAAGTTTCTCTAGAGGCTAGATTATCTTGTTACGGAGATGTGCGAGTATCCTGCACCTCTTGTCCACGCTCCATAGAGACTTACTGGAAATGTTCTCTAAAAGCTTTGTAAGTTCTTTATGGTAGAATAAAATTTCAAACAAACTTGCATAGATATCGAATAGCTGCAGTAGTACAAATACAATATGCGTCAAAATTCATAAGTTTGTTATACATCGCTCCTAACATATCTATATATATGTATTTAACTAGCTTTTGCCCGCGACTTCGTTCGCGTGGATTTGTGGCTTTGGTCAACATTTGGTGTATTATTTCAAAATAAATTATAGCCTATATGTTGGCGAGGACGAATAACTATATAAAAGAAAGTTTCATCAAAATCCGTTCAGTAGTTTTTGCGTAGTTTTTGCGCATTTTTTTAGTTTTTATTCAATATACAGGATTGAACTCTTGTACAGTTTTATTATATGTATAGATAGAAAATATATGTAGATAGATTAAGGTATTGTGTTAAAGGTTGTGTGTAAAAGATGTGTATTATTATTACACAAAAGTTTCAAAATTATTGCCTCAATTTTATTTTGCATCGCTCTTCTGAGCACAGGTCTCTCCAGCAATTGTGAAATGTCTGAAGCATACTCCACCAGGCTCGTAGTGCAAATTTTTGGTGGAAAATGTATTATAATATTGATATCATAATCAAATTTTTCAAGCGAATAAATTCTCGATAAGGCCGCTTGCATATTTCATTTTCAATTAATTTACCACGGACTATGAGTTACACGAAGACCGGTCTGAATAGCGCCTTAGAAGTCTCGCTGGTGATATCGCTAGATTATGATAGTGTACAAATAGGTGTTTAAACTTGTGTGGCAAATATCAATTGAAATATAAAATTGTACTGTTATCAATCGCAAAGTCCTGAGACGAACAACAAAGTTATGAGGCAGACAAAGCTATTGTTCGTCTGTTAAAAGTTTTTCCACTTACCTACATGTATTTTATTTCATTGTTGAGCATTTTTCAATCCAATCCATACTTAGTCAAGGTGGTAACTAAGGCCTAAAACCGTCTTATTATGAGAGGAGAACAATAACAAGGTTGAAAAAAAAAATATATACATAGATCGTTTATATATCAGGGTTAGCGCTGACAAACGAAATAGTAGCGAATTTTATTTACATATATATGTATACTCTTATACACATATATATGTATGAATAACGAAATACTTTAGCAAAACTTTATGTGTTGGTAGTTTGAAACCGTTCCACGTTTACTTTCAAAGTAAACGTATCATCTAGACTAACATTTTACAATGCAATGCGGCGCAGAGCAGTGTACACCTGAGGCAAACATGAAAGTATTCGTAGCACTGTCCATAAGTGTAATGCACACTGCACACTGAAGTCAGCGCGGGCAATCAATCGAAAAAACAATGGACTGTCCTTACTCAGTGGCATCGTTTTCATTAAGACACGAAATTTAAAACAGATCATGAAGTTTTGTGTACATTTGTAAAGGATTATTTATTATACTTTAGTAGAAATTTATGCAATTTTATTCTTCGTTGTGTACTCTTTACCTTTAGCTGCGAGTCTTGCAAGAACAACATACAAGTATAGCTTAAAATGGTAAGTTTATGTTATACAATTTTATCAAGTTTCTTGAACAACTATTTCGTGCGTCATATTATAATGAGGATAATATAATTAAAGTCACGTAAATTGTTGCGTGCTGTAACCACGTAATATTTTGTACTCCATGCTAAGTACTTACGGTGCATAAAGTTAATAACATATAATTGCACAGGTAGATAAAGTTGCGGACTGCGTAAGATTTTTTAATGTCTGACGTTTTCAAAGCGTGTCGATTTACTTAAACACGATGACGTAAAATCAATATTTCACACAAAATACAGTGGTATTTATAAAACAACTGTTACAAAGGTTACGTTTACACAACGTTTCCTTGTTCCACGATATTTTAACTGCAAACAATGTTTTGTTTGCCAAAGTTTGGTTTATTATACTACATGCCATCATAAAAGTGGGACAACTATCAAAAAGTGGCTCATTTAGCATAACACCAACGTGCCGACGTGACGGAAACAGCTGACACACTTTATTACAGCCATTAAATTATATGAAGACGAATTTTTAAAGTGGTTCATATCATCGAAGAAAATTGTATAAATAAGTTAAATAAACAATCTAGACATTTGGAACACAAAGAAAAAATGCCATTAGTATTAAAGCATACACGGTCTTTGTGTAGTACCTAGACATGAAAACGACCAATAATAATTACTAATAAAAAATATATAAACATAAATAAATTAAAAACTCAACAAAACTGCATACCTACTAGCTAAATTTCATTATCCACGAGATAGCTGGAAATTGCAATTCCGTTGGGAACATAGCAGGAATCAGGGCGACTCCGTGTAAGACCGTGCGAGCCGTCAGCACAGTCCAACACGTGCCAAGTCTGACACTAAAATATGAATCTAAGCTATACCAAGCAAGTTGTCTAGTCCTCCAGTAGTAGACACACCTTGAAACGACAAATCGTCACATATTTAACTGAACGTAGCTTAACAATTATAATTAATAGTCGTTTAAAAATATTCATGTAATATATTATTTTTACAACCTTATTTAGAATTTTGTTTTCACTATTGAACGAAATAACTTATTTATTAATTTATAAATTACACAGTTATTTGTCCTAGTTATAGTGTATATTAGTGAGTTAGTATGGGAGCTAGTATGGGCACAGTCGAATATAAGCCAAAACGAGTCAATGAATTTGAAAATCACTCTAACATTGTGAGCACACAGATGGTTTGTGTTCTTGTGAAACAAAACGATTGTTCTTTTCACAGCTTTCGAACTTTTATTTGAACAGTTGAATATAAAAATAACATTTTAGCTAAATCGAGAGTTCAAAAATTAAGCTGAAAAAGAAGTATAAAACCCCTTCATCTACATTAATTATTTATTTATTCACCTCATACAGATGGTCAAAGAATTGGAAAAAAATTAATTTTTATTATCTACATTGGAAGCCTTCAATTTCATTGCATTGTAAATTTTAATAACAATAACTATATATTATATTATAAAACTAAATACACGTATGGTACCTACAAAAAATAGGTTGCCATTTCTGCTGGAAATGTTCAAAAAGCTTTTGTGATTTCTATATAAAAGATACAATAAAATCAACGGAATAAATAAACTTGAACAAAAATACAGAAAGTGATCGCGCGTTAAAAAATATAATGATCTAGTTTTAGTATCACCCGTGCGGGCTGCGTGCGAACGTCGTCGTATAAAAATAAACATTCCTTACGTTCATCATTTCAGCATTAAATCAATGTTGTTTTTGGCGACCAATTTGCGTGTCGATAACCGGGGGATGGGTGACGCACGTGCGGGGCGGGGCGGGGGTGCGGCTCTTACGTCACGCGTAGCGTCAGATGATCCGACTACAGTGCCGAGAGCTACGCCGTAGCAACTGCCAGGTTGGGCTCGCCCGCTCCTTGAACTTGCGCATGTAACAGATAAAGATCGGGGCGGCGAGGTACGCATAACATAGACCCATGTTTCAGAGCAAAATACCTTTTACATCAAGCAAATTCAAAATTTTACAGACTATGTTATTATTAGAACAATATTTAACATATGCTTAGAAATCTACAACAAAAAGCTTGCCTTCTACAAATTTATTTCAAATCTGAGGTGAAGACATCTGCTATGATTGTATTACTTATTTATAGGAACTAGTAACATTTAATAAAATCATAATATGACATATATGTGCGCATATATATGTGTGTGTATAATTTCTATCACCAAGTACTTCTTTCATGGGTTTTATTTGCATCAAAGTATTCAACACCACGTTTTATAAATAGCGCTGGGCCTACTCGTCCCCTAAAAAATTTTTCCCTAAAAGTTTTGCATAGTTTCAGGTAAACGCTCGCTATGGGCACGCAAACGTACAAAACTAATAATGTAACTGTTTATTTACATAAAGTTTTAGTAAAATTGCGACACTACGGCTACATTTTCAAAGCTATTTGTTTGTTGTGTTCGCCATAGCAAAATTCTTACAACGTAATCTTAGGAGACGTTCGGGTAATGAATAAGATTCATAAATAAAATATCAGCTTTTTGAAATAATTATATATTCTTTTAGGAGAACCGGAATGTGAGGATTTCATTTTGTTCGAGAAGTATCTTTTTCAAATATTTTCACATTTTGCGGAAAGTGTTCTGCGGCGGGCTTTCGTGAAAAAGTAATGAAAACATTACCGCAGGGATAACGGAGGCAATAATCATAAATATGCAAAATATCAACATTTTCAGCGTATTGCGAGCTATAGAGGCCGCTACCGCTGAAATAGATTAAATATACTATTACAAAATGTACTATGATTCCTTTAAATAGGAATTAACTTGCAATAATGATGCAAATGCAATAATGATGATTGTTTCGAGATTGTATTTGTTTGATATTAAAATACAAGTTGCACTATTTCTCCAGTTGTACAAAACTCATATTTCATAAGTATTTATTTCTTCTAAACGAATATAAATTTTAAAGTAACAAATTAGCCAAAGTACTTCGTGTACATGCGTATAAAATAAATTAAATTAAATTGTCTTTGAATTTTTTTTCAATAAATATGCAATATTAAAAGTGATTGTAACTAGAAAAGAAAATACATATCTAATTTTTTTCAGTCCCGACTAAGCTGGTGTGTGAGGACAAGTTTTGGTATAAGACAGTACGAAAGTATATGGATGTAAGAAATCCAATATGAAGTACTTACGAGTATGTATGTATTATACAAACTTCACAATCGCGTTTGTATGAAGTATTAGTAGTACAGGGCGCTCTTTAGACGAACCCTTTCAGGAGGTTCGTTAACGGTAAATTGTTTGCCCAATTAAAACTTTGTAATACAAACAGCTCCAACGACATGACCGCGGGTCTCTCGGTGTTTAGACTTTCCTTCTTTTATTTACATCAACTCACAAATCACATTTATTATAAAGTGCATGGGGTAACTTTGTTCATAAAAAACAACTTTGCGTCCCTGTTTGTTTTTCATAGTTTATGAAAAACTCCCGGTTTTTAAATCACTTTAATAAGCCCCTCGTATGACTTTGTATTTTTAAGTGCCAAAAGTCATAATACTTCCATTATAAAAATCTATTAAATGTTATGTAAGTAGTTAATTTTCTTTTTGTTTTAGATTTTGAGTTATCGTATTATCTTATAAATGTTGGCGTTTTTAGGATATTATATGGTTTTTTTATACCCCCATGAAGTTTTGCGAATATGTTGTGCATCTAAATACCGTATCTAAAAATCATATTTTCGGACACTCCTTTGCAAGTAAATTTTAAGTGTAAAAAGACAAATTCACAGGCCTGGTGATCGAGTGGTTAGCAACCCTGATTGCAAAACTGGATGTCGTGGATTAAATTCTTACACAGGACAAGCAATGATATCACATAATATAAACTGAAGAGATATTTCGCTCGTACCGTGGTTCTAGATATTAAATGTAAATCGAACCAGGCCTGCAGCTGCTCAATGAGTCATTGTGTGAGAGACAGTGATGCTGAAAAACAACAAATACTGTTGCAAGATAAGCGATCTTTACCTTTAGAAAGCAGTCATGGCAAGTTTTGTTTAAAACTCTTGTTCGCAGACTTTAAGCTGAAGAAAAAAGAAATAACGAGCCACGGCTCTTATTACCCTCGCTCTGCGCTTGGCTTTTGAAAAATTCTCGACACAATTAAAAAATGTTAAACTGATAATTTTCAACGATAGAGCACTCTGTATTAAAACACAGTGTTGATATAAAACCAAGTAAGAGCCACTAGATAATTAATTTTTCATATATAATTAAATTTCCAACTAAATTTATGATAACATAAATTGGAAATTCAATGAAAATTGTAGAATTGCCTTTTTTTAATTGGCAACAAAAAACTTAACGATGAAAATCTACACAAAATACATTAAATATGGGACATACATGGATACAATGACAAAATAACTGTATAGTGTGTGCTATTACCCGCATATAAATATATTAATCTTATTCCTGTATTCTACTTATACCTAGAATATAAAATAACAATTCTATAGGTACCATAAAATAACTGCAGAACAGTATGCAATAAGTCATAGTTGTAATACACAATATATTATGCGTTTTGGCCACACATACCACCGTGAATGTAGAGTTTAAATCATTCCTAGAGAGGCCTTCAGGGTGGCACACTTGGCTCGCTAACGTGAAGAACGGAGACCGAGTAGGCGAGCCATGAACGAATTGGAATGTACACCCTCGTCTTGTTTAGGGTGGTTTCAAATGAAGCGTTTAGTTCCAGCGATATATGTGCCCGTCAATAATTATAAAACCTGTATACACCATATATATGTCGTCTCTGATGTATTTATTTACGGTTGTCAATATATATAATTTATTTGTTTAATTTTTTCACCGAAAATGTTCAGTATGATATCAAAAATTTAAAGAACATATTGTTTCTATTTAATATAAAACTTCCAAAATGTTTATTGTGTACTAGAAAGGGATTTTTTAGTTTTTTGTGTATAATATGATATTGGCAATTGTCCTATCTGTTCGTATAATAGACGTGGCTCGCAAACGCGCTGTGAATACATTTCTTAGAACAAAGACGCAAGATTCTTGCGTGAGAGCGTCGAAGTTGTTCATTATTCGAATAGTTCTCCCACTCGGCTATGCTGTCCCCTCCTATATGTAGATAGTTGTCAAAACAATTTGTAATGCATATAGAGAAATATTCTCGCTAAATCTAAACTTTCAAATTCGCTCCAGTAAAAGATTTGACGTAGCTCTAGGGAGGTGTCAACATTAATAGTTTTTACAAGCACGATATATACTGTCCACGCGTATACCAGAGGCGATCATCTCAGTCGTCAAGAGTAGTGACGCATCTCTGACGGACCTCTTATAGGGCAGATACTAACGAATACTAACTGCACTTGCACTAACAAACACTAACTGGACTACTATATTACTAATAGTCCCATTCCTGCAGTCCCATTCCTGCAGTCCTATTACTAACGAATACTCACCAACTAATTCTTATTAACACCTATTAACTGAATTCATACTAACA
>DWUN01005141.1:0-10065 GCA_018249975.1 Passova gellias | reverse complement strand
TATAAATTATTTTTTATTGCTGCTCCTCTCCTATTCATCTTAGCGTGATGTTATATAGCCTAGAGCCTTCCTCGATTTCAAATCGGACCAATATTTCCTGAGATTAGCGCGTTCAAACAATCAAACAACCAAACAACGAACAAACTCTTCAGCTTTACATTATTAGTATAGATAAAAAGCTTCAGTAGGTTGTAAGCAACATTGTATAGTAGTTGCAGAAAAGTTAATACTCATATTAACAAAACGAAGCAACCCTACACTCCGATAGTTTGTTAGTAGCTGACATTTTGACTCGAATGTGGAATCCAGTTCCAGGCGAGTACACTTTTTAAGTTAGGAGCGCCGCACACATACGAATACAATGCTACTCAAGTCCATATTGTGCCTTTGTTCAGGGTGTGGACTATCGAAACGAAATTCTATTCGTGTTTATCTGGTGTACACGTTTCTGTGCAAATGTTGGTATTCCCGGTTTAATGCAATTTTCTGTTTCGGTTATTTTTGGTTAGAATTAAATTTTGTTAACTATTTCCAATCTTCTGTTTACCGGAAACGATGGCTTGGGAGTAATAGGAAAGAAGCAAAACAATTATAAATATTCTACCTTTACGAGTATATAGCAACAGCATGCAGTGATAGCCTAGTGGTTTCAATTTCCGTTTCTCAGTCGGGCGGTCCGGGTTGACATACTGGTACACATCGCGGCCATTCCGGCGTCACGTATTATTTATAAATTAAGCAATCGAATATCGGTGACTAGAACAGCGAATGGAAACATCGTAAGCCTATTATTGACTTAGCGAAAGCCAGACCGATTGACCTAAATTTTTCTGTACAATCATCGAAGTAACAACAGCTCTGAACCATAGTCAATTTGTATGGAGATTCGTATTAAAATCCCGTCGTAATTAACGGAAATCTATGAAAGGCTCCATCCTCATTGTCCGCCCGGGCGTTCATAATCCCATTAAACGGAGTCACATTCAATTTGAGAAATCTAATTAACACTCATCACGAATTTCGAAATTTAATACGATGAATAATAATAACGCGACGAGCATTCAAATAGGAAATTATTTTTTAATTAATTAACAATTCTACCCGCAACAGTTCTATATCTTCTATCGATGTTTGCTCAACTCCTTAATCTTCTACTAGAAGCTTATCAAAAGTGAACGTGTTTTCCTGTCTGTATTCCTTCCTGCATTATTTTTCTTATCATTGCTTTTTCATATCCACTATAGTATAGGACGACAATCAGACGAACGGGAAACCGGTTGCTGAGTGATCACCGTCGCTAATGTCATTTGCAATATCAGAGGCATCACCAATTTCTTCAAGAACCTCATAGTCGGAGTGAAGTAATTACCAGGCTTACAATAATAATTACAAAAGCGTCTAATTGGCTATTTTCCAGTCAAGTAGCCGTGTGTGGAATATTTCTGATCATAATTATTATTATATTATAATATGTTATTATTCGTCGAGGATATTAGACGCAAGCAGGCCGTTCCACTTAGGCGTCAGGACAAGAAACGGTATTATTCTTTCTGTTGCTACGGTTTGAAAATTTCATTACAAATATAAGCGGTTTCGAGGCTGTTTACGTGTCCTGAATAAATTGAGCTGTGAATCTCTATTTGATGCTTCTTGCGAACATCTAGAAATTTCTAAGTCGTTGCCAATTTGTTTGGAATGAAAGTCATGGCGAACAGCCAATTTACAATTTACGGTTTATATGGACGTTCTGTTTTTAATGTCCAAGTTTTATGTTGGCGAGATAGGTGCTGATACGGTTCGTGAAATACTGTGCATTCGGTGCGATTCGAAGTGCTCGTAGCCGTAGCGGATCAGGTCTGTTAAAGACGCCAGGCGCGGTCGACACTTAGGGGCAAGGTAAAGTGGCAAGCATTAAAGGCGGTTTCAAGATATCGACTACGCCGCCGAAAAGATTACAGCCATTAGGTACCTATATGTAAATAAATAAACAGAAAATTGGAACATAAAAAATGAAAATGTATTTAACAAGTATGGTCAGTACATTCGCCAAAGTGAGTTGGATTCTCAGTAAACAAGTTGTAGATATTATCATGTTTCTTTCCACCACATTGTGGAGTTAATAGCGCTACCGGCCGTAACGTGGAAGTAAATTCATTGCGGCTCAGTTCGCGCACGGTACAGCTGTATACACATACAAGAGAAGAACGTCAATATTAACACTTTAGTTAAGTTCGAGGATGTCGGCGGAGCTCATGAACTAACGCCGGCGTTATACGCTAAGCCATCTACTGCATAAACGATCAGAAATTGATAAAGTTTGATACGCAATCTATGTGTTTTCGAAAAGTTGGCTATATTTTGGTAGATTTGATCGAAGCGTCTAACGAGGTCTTGAAACCTTCACCTTGAAGACATCTTATTAATGAAAAGAATAACGTTTAGGATGCTCGTGGTCGGAGTTGCCGTATTTCATTAATATTGATTAGTTAGGCTGGAAAGCGCGTCGTAGGCTTTAACACAGTAGTTTTTACTAATGGTCGACCTATGATTATTTTCAAGTGACAAACTGTATATGTATATTTATTTCTTATTTATTAGTTCAGGAGAGGACCAGTAAAACGGTCGAAAGAAAAATAAGCTAGCCAGGTAGAAAAAAAGAAAAGATAAAGGTTCCGCGATCTGTAAATGTCTGTGGGAGGCGCGGTAATGAATGTTCATTTACATAAAACTCGGATAATGCATCATGCCTGAATGTTTTTCAGATCTAGCGGCATTTGAAAATAGTATGCATTGTTCGTGGATGAATTAAAAATGTGCTCGCTATGTACCTACTGTTGCAGAAAAATAAGTTTATTTGTGCTACATTTCAGGAAATGGTCTTTCTCAACTTGAAAATATTACATTTCAGTCCCCTTTTTGTTTTTAGACATTACTGTGATGTATTATTATTATGTTTTTATTTTAGCTTTGCTATTACCGTACTGTTACGGCTATTTTTTGTTAAAATAGATACAAAAGACCTCATTCCGTTACACGATAATAAAGAAAATATTAATTTGACAACGCAAAAATAGTTTTTTCAGTCGACGATATAAAAAACTAATGTTAAGCACGCTGCAGTCGAATGCATGTTGCAGGTTGCAAAAAAGGCAACATAAAAAGGCTTATAAAACGTTCAATTATATCGTTCACCATCATGGTATTTCTACAGCTTTTTCGTATGACATGTGAAATAAAAATAGTAGGAAATATAATTTATTTGTAATGAAAATAAGGGCAGAACAATTAGAATGCAAATATAAAACAGGACTAATCATCACACTGAGAATATTCTAGAGCGTATTTAACTAGATGCTATTAATTTACCTCAGCATGTTGAAGTAAATAATATTAATGGCCGTATCCGTACTAATGTTCGGCGAGGTCCGTGGGACCCTCTGAAGGCTAAAAGCTGCATTGCAGTAATTACGGCAGCTGTTTAACTATTCATCTAACGCTAAGCGTACCGCCGTTGACGATACGAGCACGCTAAGGGTTGATTCCTAATTAGACGCCATTCAAATTAAACTTCTCATTCCTAACAGTAGTATCATATAAAATGAGTAAAGATACGAGTATTGTATGGTTTCTTTGTCTTGTGGTTAGAACGCTGGACGGCAAAGCCGGGGCTCGTGGTAATATATTGTTTATAGTACAGTAACAGTTGTATTCCATATAGTACACACACATAAGGAAAAAGCCAAAATATGTTAGATTAAAAATTGCGAAAGTCGCTTGCCAGGACCGTCGCAGCAGCGCGACGAGTTAGACATACACATGCCAATAGGACACCGTGTGTCAGGGAGCACACACACACACGCACACACACACACACATAAAGTGTAAACTTAGTGTGATCAACGGGTCTGCGAACGGTTTAAAACTGATGAAAGGATCTGCTATTGAGGGAGGTCCGGGGCGAAGTGGCACGGGGCTTGGTACGCATTAGCAAGGCTGAGAATTATTGACCGGCCCGTCAGCCAGGTTCGTGGGATAAGCCGCATTGAAACCTTTTACATTGGTTAAATCGTTGCTATGTGTAAGGAATGAGTTTAACGCAGTCCGACACTCAACGGAACGGTAACGACAATGAAAAATGTGCCATTAACGAACACTTACTTAACTCGGCAATTAAAGAAAATAAAGAATTAGTTATAGATATACATACTTCATTAAACAAAGGTTACCATATAGTTTCAAATACCGCAGAGCGGTAGGCCTATGACCTAATTCCACTGATCTTGAACGTGTCCTAGTGATTAATCCCTTTATATAAAAGATTTAATCAAGTCGTTAGAATGCCCTTTGTTGGGAAATTAGGTTTCCAGACTAATTGTCATAGACTGAAAATATTACAATTTGTTACAGGCGAGAGTTAATTCTTGTTTAGAAACACTTCAAGCTTATAAATGTATTGTGAAATTGAATTATAATTGGGGCAACTCCACACGCGGCTGGATCCGAATTGGACAATTAAACTCCTGTGTTATGGTAATGGGACAGCTTATAAACTTACATATATACATGTTAGAAGCTGGAGGAGGGAGGGAGGAGGAACAGATTGAGAAAAGCCGAATCCGAAGCATAGCCGATGGAAATATTCAGTCTTCGCCGATCCCAATGCCAAAATAGGCGTGACTGTACTTATATACATACCATATTGCTTTGATAGATATTTTTATTACATCCACACAGAAGTAACAACTGTGTTCATCACACAGATCTTTGTGCCGGGCGGGGACCAAACTCACTATCTTCGGTATAGCAAGCAGGGAATCTAATCTAAGAGACGCAGCAGTTTTCTACTAGTCAACCTATAAAATATAAATCAACATATAAATGATGTGTACACGGGTAAATGTGAAATAAATAAGACTAAAAACAAATACCGACGAAGACAAAGAGCGGACGAGAGTAATAAAAATATTTGTATCGCATAAATGATGATATTAGTTCATGATCAATATAATCCAAGAAAATGGAGTTTCTTCAAAAGGACCGTGGACATGCCTTTTGTTTAATGAAAACGTAGTAAACATTAATTGTAATATCATAATATCTACGAAAAGAGGACCGTGAAAGAATTACATAACCGTTTCCTAAAATATTATACACTCCCGCAGTAAGCAGAAGGTGGAAGGTTTGATGACCGAATGAATAATGCAATATACAGGGAATTCGCGTCAGTCGATTCGACGTAATTAAATCTGGGCGATCAGTGCGGTACGACATCCCTTTGTCCCGCCACATTCCCTCATCCACTCTACGTCTGACTATTGTGCCTATAAATTATTTTTGGTTTGAATACACACAATTTTTAGCTGGTTGAATATGTATACTGACCCGGGAGCAGCATCGCTACTGCCTATTTTGACTGTGTTGCAGCTGTTATTTAAACGATCCGTGTTCCATTTCAAGGGCGCGGAAGACGGACCACGTGGAAACTACGGCGACCATCTCAGTCCTCAAGAGTAGCAGCACATCTGTAACCAACTTCTAATAGCACGAATATTAACTTATGTTGACCGGTCTTATACTGACTGATATCGACTGGGCTAATATTACTAATGGTTGAAATCGTGCAGCCGTGTTACTAATAACTTACTAGCCAACTAATAGTACCTGTATATGTATTATTAGCACCTTAAGTATCTTAGCCAATTCACACTGTTTCATTCCTACAGTCCCATTACTGGTTGTACATTGCCTTTATTTTTTAAATAAGATTCTCTCTCAATTTAATAAGCGTAATTCAATTATCTCACCGGAGTTTTGGTGAGAATTCCGTTTTACCGAAACTTATATCAAAATGTTACCTAAAGTAGTTTTTACATTACTCTTAGCACAGCTCGAGAGTAACTTACACTAAGATGAAGCGATTTGGCTTTTAAGGTTCCAGAATCTAAAGATTTCAATATCGATGGGTACTATGCTTTCGTTATCGTTATATCCTCATACCAGGTTCTCAATAGGGTAGGCAAAGAGCACAGAGATCCAAATATTTCTATATACCGGACATATTTCTTTTGCATTCATCAATCCCTTCATACAAGCCATACATACCCTTCACACAGCGTAAACGTAATAAGATCGGTTTTATATTTACTTTATCGTTTTTTGGTTAAACGAGTGCACGTATACCTCCAGCAACAGCCAACATCGGATAGATAGCGAAATGAATAATTCAAAGTATCGCGTGTCCGCATCTGTCGAATGACCTTAATTAAATCCAGAGTGAATAACTACGGTGTGAAGTCTCTTTGTTGTGTGCCGTATTCATTTCGGTAGTATCCTTCTGAAACGCTTTGTATTCATTATTAATTGTCCTAAGTTTTTTTTTCAAGATAATAATCGTATATAGATTTCGACGTAATTTGGATGAATCAATAAACAAGCAAAAACCGTATACATTTTCCTACTCTGTTTTTCACTCGGTTTTATGGCATTTTTGGTCGACACTAGTATTGACGAGCTTTTGTTTTATCACTCAAAATCTAATGAAATTAATGATTATTATGGTTGAATTTCGAAAGCGAACATTATTAATGAATGTAAAATTTCAAATGTTATAAGCATTTTGTCTTTTAGGATTATTGATTGGTAGTGTTTTTTTTATTAAAGAAATGCATGAAAAAAATATTTAAAAAGTTTCCAGTTACATAATTTAAAAAAACTGTGTTTATAAAGATTCCATCGGTCGCCATTTTCAAATATCCTATTACCTGATTGATTTTTATTGGACTAATATTTAATTCGAACAGTTCTCATTGAGATTCATGTTGATATTGATCGTATGAAAGTTAAAATATTTAATGAAAACTTGCAAATATATTTTGTCTGAAAACCAATTCGTGCGAGCGCGCGATGCGTAATGTATGCAAATGAGTTATCGGCTCCGCCGTAAGATAGGTACAGGTACGAAATGAGATATGAGGTTCTTTGGCAAGAAAAGTGAACACTAACATTTATATTCAACTCGCTTCGTTTTACACGAGCAATCATCTAACAGAATATGACCTTGTCATTTCAACTAAACCAGTATAAGCGACAAATTTGTGAATGACTAGTTCCTTCGCAAGTTAAGTCTGGACACGGACCTCTACAACTGCCGATAAAACGTTAACGTATCAGCTCAGGTTGACTTTCCTTTCGCTGGATAGCTTGCAGAGATTACAGAAGTAATTGAATTTTAAAAATATCTTACAGTTCTGCGCCGACACCGACTTCACACATAACACAGATGTACCTACTTTCTTTACAAACCTCGCCGTTTGTTATTCGGCGGTAATAAACAAAATATATTATACGAACCAAAAGTTGACTTACAAATGTCTTCTGTATTGTGTCATGTTTGGTAAGTTAACAAAGTAACTAAGTACATTTTGTAGACAATTATTATATCTAAACTTTGAATGAGTACAATTATTTTTAAGCGTTCAAACACAAAGTACTGTTTTACATCCAATTCTAAACTTCACACCGTTCCACTTATTCGTTTCACATCGTTATTATCTTGACTTTAAGCAACTGTAAGTTTGTGTTTCATTTGCGACTCTGGCGTTAACCTTTTCAAGTATTCTGTGTATGCATTCTACGTAAGCGTGTTATGTATGTAATCCAGCAGAGAAAAATACAAGATTAGTTGGCACTACATTCGACGCGTTTGGGAATACTTTGAAAGTAATGATAGTTTCCTCGTAGTAGCTCGCAGGTCATCTCGGACGCAGATTGTGAACGGTTTAAGCGACACGGGGAGCGGCTGGGACTCCAGTGGGTGACCATCGGAGGCCGATTGGACGATATTCCCGTGTTTCGGAGGACATATTTATTTGTTTGTCCCTTTTAACATTTTCAAATAAGCAAAATTTAGTGTTTTAAATAATTTTATTAACATCCCCATCAAAACTTGTAGTGAAATGCTCAATTCTATATCTTTGGAAGCAAGGATTAGTTTCCTTCAATATATTTAAGTTTCAACCACTCCTGGGAACAATATGGCGAAGCGACGCGTGTCAACATTCGAACTCAGTCTCCAGAGTGTACGGCTGAATTCCCAACCACCGCCCTATCATTGCTTCCTATAATGAAAGGCTGTTAATATTACCGTGGTACAAAAATTGTGTATTAGTCAATAAGTGTACCGCGATGCTTAAATATTAACAATTCTAAATGATATGCAATGCATTTGTGTTATACTAAAATATTCAAAGCAAATGCGAATATCTAAAAGATTGGCGAAATCGCAGATATACGTTTTACATACGTGTATATACATATACGTTGCATAAATAAATGAAATAAATGGAGCTACATTGTCTACCGCACTTAATGAGATTCGTCAATTGTAATATAGTTTGCTGTTTTCCGACAAAATTTCTTTTTGACTAAATTAATTTTAAACTGTCGGATACTTGTCCAGGGCGGCAACGATGTGACACGAACTTAATCTGACTCTTCGGTAATTTATACTGTGTTTATACACGCAAGCTCTTCAATGTTGTTGTTTTTATCGCGTTAATGAATAATTTTATTTTTCTCTAGGTATCAGTAAACATGATCGGCTACTACCGTTCAACAAAAAAACGTGAGGTGTTCCGTCGGGTGTGGGAAGTCTGCCAATACGCACTCGGTCCAAGTGACACTCTATGGCCTTAAACCTCGTCATTGTAATATAATAACCATTTCCAATTAGGGGATAATAAAATATTATTATGATGTTAATATTATATGAAATGGCCGACAATAAATAAAACGTTTTCAGTCCACAACTTACAGAGAAATCCATAAAAATAGACATAATCGACCTTGGACTACGTTTTGAAGTTGGTTAAAAATCATTGAGAGCACCGTTAACATGCCAACGGAAAACTCTTTATTCTAAAAGATCCAATTTGCTTGCGTACATATTTGACCTACAGCATCGGTACTTAAACTTAACTGGCACTTAAAATAAAACATTCGTGCGAATGGAGGCCAGGAGAGTACCTATCTGCCTCATATTGAATTTGTGGATACAAAAGAACTAATCTCGTATTCCACGCGTCAAACTTGCTGAGTTAGGGAACGTTAACCTCGGAACGCGTTTATACTAAACGACTATCTGATATCACACCGACTCAACTTTTATAAGGTAGGGAAGTACGAGTATGTAATACTCGCGACTGTCTGAACTACCACAGATATTATGTAAGCTCCTAAAAGGAATACGGCCGTCGTCGACGATACAACGCTCCTTTACACGTATAAATTTAGTTAGGAAGTTGTTTAGACTTATAAATTAGAAATGATGTAAGTTTTAATCACAGGAGAGAGCAGACGTAGCAAAAAATATGTTTTTTTTAATAAGATTATTAATTTATTCCCAATAAAATAACCTCCATAAGGCACGAATTAAATAAACAAATTCTGCGCCTCACTTACCATCAGCTGAGGCGGTAGTCAAACGCAAGCTTATTATACAATAATTAAATAAAATACATATTTCTGTTAATAATTCCTATAGTCTTGACTTGCCGTCTGACGGTGAGTTACAAAATTGACTAGCTCCTTAACCTACAAAGTCCCTATTCCTTGTATTAAAAAAAAAAGATAACTGCAGTAAAGGCACATCCACGCTATAAAGTAGCACTTTATTGCTTCAATCCTTTCCCGGGCACCTGCGCTCGGTTTTGTTAAACTAAGGAAAAGCCTCATTAACCTCAGCGCTTGCACAATGGGGATGGAAAATCTAAGATCATTCGATCCCTGCCCGATCGTACTGAGGAGTTAATCTAAATAGAAATACTGCTTTCCAATCTATTTGCATCGATTAATTAACATTGCAGATATGTACTCGTAAATCAATTTATTGGATACTTGGGCTATATCCGGAATTTTTTAACGTTACGTCTGTGATACAATGAAGTACCAGGAACCGTCAGAAACATTTCGTTTTATTGAGATAAGTGAATACATTCGTCAATTTATCAGTAAAAATACAGGTTTCAAATTCAATTTTGTCAACGCGTATTTTTATGGGCTCAATAA
>DWUN01005140.1:0-10067 GCA_018249975.1 Passova gellias | reverse complement strand
GTCCCTAAGCTAAGATCTTTAAAACTACGGAACGGATTTTGATGCGGTTTTTTTGTTGATAGATAGAGTGATTCAATAGGAAGGTTTATATGTACAATAACACCCATTATATAGTAGATAAATACTGTAATTTTTGTAATGTGATGTCGTAAATGTAATTATTATGTTGATAATAAATGATGATGTTATGATGTTATGTATGTAAATAATTACATTTTGTTGCGGCGGGTGTGGGATCAAGTCGCGGGCAAAAGCTAGTTATTTTATAAACTTGACTGCATCTGGTCTTGTGGTTAAGAACATGACTGCTAATCTTCAGGCGGGTTCGATTTCCACCCAGAACAAGTTAGATGTCTGGGTGTAATAAAAATATCGTTTTTTTTCACCTCTTGTTATTGGCGTACTACTGGATAGGGTCTCCTATCATATTTTCAATTTAGGCCACAGTCTGCCACGCTGGCCAAGTGCGGATTGGTAGACTTCATGCACCTCAGAAAAAATATCTACATATATCAGTATAATACAGTATGTATGTACAATATGTTTATGTGCTGCCTTTTACTACATCACATGCATTGAAGTGCCTAAGTCGCTTTGCAGATAAAATTATCTATGTTGAGTAATGCCTAAAGTTTGACCAAATGGAAACACCGAAGCTAATCCATTAGAGGGTGCTTTGGGAGACAGAGAGGAAAATAATAAATCAGGTCTAATGGCCATGAAGTTAATAAGGTATTATGCCAGTGGATTCGGGGTATAAATTATTTTTTGCGCGCCCATAATAATGTCGGGATGTTGCGGATCTCAGTTGGTGGAATTCGCTGTTCATTTTCTTGAAATTTGACTTGAATTTAGTAATTGAAACGAAGTAATTGAAAATGAATTTCTTTGTTTTTTTTTTTGAAGCAACTGCCAGATTGTTAGTAGCAACACTAGAACTAAGATATGAGATCAAAGCATGCACACTAACTCTTACTAACTGCACCCATACCGATACATACTAACTAAACTAATGTTACTAAAGAACAACACTTATTCCTGACGCGTTGTTATTAATTAATCCTAACTAATATTCTAAATTTACTTCTTATTCTTTCGTTTTTGCCACGAACGTGCAAACTGTGGAACGAGCTCCCCTCCGACTTGTTCTCTGTGCTCTATGACATGGGGTTCTTCAAAAGAGGCGTTAATAGAGTCTTTCAGGGCTGGCAAAGCATTGGTGACGCCTCTGGTGTTAGCAATGTCCATAGGCGACGGTGACCACTTACCATAAGGTGGCCCGTCTGCCTGTTTAACAGTTTATGTATAAAAAAAAATATCAACACATATTACTAACTAGCTTTTGCCCGCGACTTCATCCGCGTGAAATAGTGACTTTGAGCAACATTTTGAGAATTTCAAAATAAATTATAGCCTATATGTTATAAATTATAGCAAAATAAATTATAGCTACATAACAAAAAAGTTTCCTCGAAATCCGTCCAGCAGTTTTTGCCTGAAAGCTGGACAACAGACAGACAAAAAATTCAAAATTATTTTTTTGCCTTGTGTTACTTGTATAAAGACCCCTAAAGGCGTATTTTTTTTAGTTTCTATTCAATGTACAGAATTGAACTCTCCTACAGTTTTATTATATAGATAAGATATAGATAGAGTTTTTATTTAAATAATAATAATAACAAGCGACAAATCCACACGCGGCTATCTGATTCCAAATTAGGCAATTGAATGCCTGTGTTATGGTAACCGGACATCTGATAAACATACATATATACATACGATATAATACTAATATAGATATTTTTATTACGACAAGACATAACAAAGAAATGTGCTCATCACACAAATGTTTGTCCTGGACGCGAATCGAACCCACGGCCTTGGATTTTGCAGTCAGAGTTCTAACCACCCGACCATAAGAAATCGGATCCGATAGCTGCGTGTAGAATTATCCAAATTATTATTATTATTATTAAATTCATTGAGATAAACAACTCCGATTGCTATAATTAGCTTCTTAATTCCACGCCAAGTTCCCGCTCCATAGCGTTATTTAATAAGGAATTTCAATCCGGCAAATTGAAAACCACGGGTAGGATTAATGATCGTTATTAATATAATTATTGATTATGGGCGCGGATTGGCCAATTAGTTAATTAATTCGAGGCTCTCGCGTGTAATTACGGAGGCTTGTAGCGACCGATAAATAGAACCTCCGTGATATTTCTTGGTAGTATCTTCGCTGTATCTTACATCTGGTTCCGCTTGTATCTTTTTTATACTTAAACGTAATCATAACAATTGGGTCAATTCAATATGGCTATGTAATAAAACTCCGGTGGGAATTTTTAATAAAAAAAACCTATATGTTGCTCTACACCACCTCTATCTTCTAGTGTAAGTCCCATTAAAATCGTTCCAACCGTTCCGAAGATAAGCCCGGACAAGCAGAAAAATAGATAAATATTTTAAAAAGTTTCTTTGTGTTTTAGTATCGTGTAAATAACTATAAGCACTTCAGAAAGCAATGTTATTTCGAAATCACAGACGGACACTTTAATTTTATTTACATGTATAGATTATCTAAAATGATGCATGGATATATGACAGATTTTCGCAGCGCAGTCCGAAAACTGATTTGCATAGGCAAATTTTCGCTCCCTTGATTAACATTATTGTAATTTTCGTAAGGAAATAAAATATAGCCTATGTTACTCGCTGATAACGTAGCTTTCTAACGTCGAAAGAATTTTGAAAATCGGTTCAGTCGTTTTTGAGTTTGTTCAATACAAACGAACAAATCTTTTCTCTTTATAATATTAAGTGCAGACAAGATGAACAATAGACTTAACGAGATAACAACAATAGCTAACCATTCCAAGCACCGTAGCAATTTGTTTGCCAATAAAAGAAAACCCCATAGAGAGTTATTGTAAAACGTATCGACAGCATTCAGGAGGCCTTTGAAGAGGCCTTCAATACTGAAAGGCCTCCAATACTCTTACAACGAGCTGCTCCGGTAATTGGTGTTCATTTATTTACTGATTTTATGCTTACAATGGGATTGGGCAGAGGGCAAATTAGTTCCCGGTTACGGCTTCCATGGTTTTGTTTGGAATGGGATAATGCAGGACGTTTTTATTGAAGTGTAAACTAATTAATTATTATTTTTAAATAACGAATAGTTAATTGTATTGCGTGTTACTTTGGACAAATCCACGTTATCAAATTAAGATAAAGGTATTTTCTAGCAATCCTTAAATATGGCATATGATAGTATTTATACTTATGCAATATGGAAAACTATTCAGTCCTCCAATGACGCAACACGCAAAATATATGAATGATTGATTCTCAAAGTGGACTGTAGACGAAATAAGTTTGAGAGGCTTCGATTTAGGGCGTACACTAATTAGATATTAAAATAATATATGAATAAGGTTAATTCATTAGATACATAAAATTTTATATCAAATATTAAAATCTACGAAAAACCGCCACTTTACTATCTGACATTGCACATTTATAACAATTTTTTTCTCGCACTATCCGACAATAAACAATAATTGGACACCCTACTCAGAACAATGATGCAATTGTTTGGCAAAAGAAACTGCTCCGATATTGAACGATGTTTGAGATATTGCTTATTATTTAGTATCGGGGCGAGCGGACTCTTTGTTTGGCCAAATTAATAAGCTTTACCTACTGATTAAATATGGATCTTGCTCGATGTTGTTTTAACAGCAATTTTAATCATTTTGTACTAGCCTCGGTTAGCCGTTCATTTTAATATTAAAGACTATATAGATGACTCTGCAAACGTTGCTCTGCCATATACATTATAACAGTATTTCTCCACTATATAATGAATATTATTATACACATAATCCTTCGTCTTGAATCACTCTATCTTTAAAAAAACCCCATATATATATATATATATATATATATAAAGTGGTATGGGGTTTCTATAGAAGAGTAAGATGACTGAGTAATTGACACACAGATCAACATCATTCAACGACACTCACCAATTAGACTAACACAGAATGGACTACCTGACATTCAGAGTCCTACTCCCAGAGTCCTATTCAAGGTAGATGCGGCTGGTAACTGCTGCCAATTCATTTACCACTCTCTTAAGATAAACAAAAGCCTTCGGACTACCAACATTCCAGTCAACAACTCCTTTATATTTCGTGTCTTTACCGATACGTAAGTGCCAGCTAGTTGCAGCCAAATGCAGGAAACCGCGTTACTTGTCCCAATTAGGTGCTTTTGATGTTGCACTTCGGGAAATTCGAATTTGCGAAGCTCAAAGTAGCTTTTCAGTGCAACGTCCTTGATGGCCTCATTTTAAATAGTATTAATTGGGAGAATACCACACCCTTTCATTCCAAATTAGGCAATTAAATGGCTACTTTCATTACTATCTTTTGTTATTTAAAAGAGTGCAGGGAGTTTTTTTTCATCGGCTTTTTTCTCCTGGTCTACTATAGCCTGAAGGGCACACGAAGCCGAAGCTAGACGACTAAAACATGAGCTTCATTGAGTGTATGTATGTACCTTATAATGAATAGAACAATTTGAATTTGAATATGGTGTTATGGTACGTATACTTCCACGGGTCACTGCTTGGATGGACATAGGTCCTAGTTGCATCTCACTGTAGTCGATACAGTAGCCATATTCTGGTCCGTGAAGTAGTGATAGCCTAGTTATTTGAATTTTAGCCTCCTATTCCGTGTGCTTTGGGTTCGATCCTGGCACACACCTTTGACTTATTACGTGCTTTTATAACAAACATTTTAATATCGCTTGCTATAACTGCGAAGGAAAACATCGTAAGGAAACCTGCGCACATTAGAGATGTTATAGAGTATATAATATTTGCTAAGGTGCATGGAGTTTACCAATCCGCAGGTGGTCAGTGTGGTTGACTACGGCCTAAAGCCCTCTCACTATGAGGGAGCTGGTACAGCAGTAGGCCAACAGGATCGACAACAATAACAGGATCGAAAAAAGACCTGGTCCCTGGCTACACGGACAGAAACAGAAGCATCTGGGCTACATTTAATAACCAGTCCGTTCGACCCGACTGTAAATGTAATTTACGCTATCATTTTCGAAACATGATATAAAAAGCAAATACAATTACATCGTAAAGCCTCCTCCCGGGAACCCCCAGATTCAAATATAGAACCTTAACTGTACCGTTACAATGGAATCGGGCCAAATAAACATTCATCGCAGGGAATATTGTGAAATATTATTTTCAAAATTGAATATTTCAATGTTGTTTTTTTGTTCTCTTTTTTCTCATTTTCACGTGACAATGACGAGGGAATTTAATTTGTTCCCCGAAACACAAATACCATAATGTTGTGTTGACTTTTGGCGTACGATTTTGTGAGTTCGCGACTTTGTTCACGATAGAATATTTTATCGAAGTTTTTTTTTTTTTTCCTAATTGATGTTTTGCTGTTGACCAAAGTGGCCTCTACAGCGTCACCCGGACTGTTTTAGCGCGCCAGAGTACTTCACTCTGGCGCGCTAAAATTGGTCGATGTCCCTAAAATATATATATATATATATATATATATATACATATATATATACATATATATATATACATATATATACATATATATATATACATATATATATACATATATATTCCACATGCGGCTATTATTATAAATTAGGTAATTAAATGCCTGTATTATATATAACCGGACAGCTAATAAAATACATAATATACATACGATATAGATTTAGTTACTTATATAGATTATGTTATTACGACCTGACAAAAAACATACAAATGTGCGCATCACACAAATGTTTCTCCTGGGTGGGAATCGAACCCATTACCTCCAGTTTTGCCGTCAGGGTCTCTAACCACTCGACCGCTAGGCCAGTTAGTTAAGTTTTTTATTGTCACATAGAATACATAAAAAAGTACATCGCTTTTAGCAATATTATTTATATATTAATATGCAGTAAAACTACATACATTGCTATGATGTTACTGCCAAAACAGAGGACGGTCCGATACGTCCGGCTTGATCCGGATTCGGTGTAATTGTAACGGATATTAAACCGGATATCCTTTTTCACGAAATCTCAGAAAATGCGGTCGCCAAGCTAGCATTTCTATTATTTACCGCTGATATTTGTTGCGCCGTTCGTCTAGTTGTTACAGATTATGGCAGCGGATCGTTTGGTTGTGGGTTCGATTCCCACTTAGGACAAACATTTGTGATAAACACATTTGTTTATTTTTTTCTGGAATAATATATATAGAATATGCACGTATGTCTGTCCGGTTACATTAACACAGGCATTTAATTTCCAATCTAATTAAGCTCAAGTTATTATGCAACATCCGCGAATATCACAAATGGATCGCGAATATCAATATTCTTATGCAGTATGGACCGGCCTTCCTCCTTCAATGACCTACATAGATGTAGAAGTATGAAACCGGATTTTTTTCATAAAAATGATATGTCTGTTTTTTGAAATTCATGAAAAATATTTTATTCAAATTAATTTCCACTGCTATTTATACATTTTTCGTACCTCGCCGGTAATTTGAGAATGCCTCGCCAAAAAAATAGTTCTTCTTTTAAAATGAACCATTTATCGAGCCATTTTCGTCTATTTTCGTACGAATCGAAGCGTCGTTCAGCGAGAGCGTGTCCCAGTGATGCTAATAGATGATGATCCGAGGGAACCAAGTCTGGAGAATAAGCCGCATGCCCTATAATTTCCCAACTGAACGCCTCCATCGTTTCCCTGACCCGCTTTGCTGTGTGTGATGGAGCATTATCATGGAGCAAAAGGATTTTCTGTTGCCTTTTTTTATATTCTGGTCGTTTTTTAAGTAACTCCCGATTTAAATCAATAATTTGCTGTTGGTAGCGATCAGTATTAACGGTTTCACCAAGATTTACTCCGTTCAGATCCCACCAAGCACAGAGCATCATCTTTTTTCCAAAACGATTTGGCCTTGCAGTGGATGTCGATGGTTCGCCTGGATTTACCCATGATGTCCGACGTTTAGGATTTTCAAAATAAATCCATTGTTCATCACCTGGCATACTTCGATGAAGAAATGACTTTCTTCTCTGTCTGTCGAGCAGCATTTCACATGTGGTTCCTCTGTTCTCTCGCTGCCTTTCATTCAATTCATGTGGAACCCATTTTTCTACTTTCTGAATCTTTCCCATACCTTTTCAAGGAATGGAGACGGCTTTCTGCGTTACCTTTAATTGGTTCGTGAGTTCTTGCCGAGTTTCAGTATGATCTTCGTCCAATAAGGCTTGCTATTCGTTGTCAGCAAACTTTTTAGCTGGTTTCCCACGTTCTTCGTTTTTCATGTCAAAATCGCCGTCCTTCAATTTTTTGAACCACTCGAAACACTGTGTTCTACCGAGAGCATGTTCACCGTAAGCTTCGATAAGCATTCGATGCGATTCTGCCGCTGTTTTCTTCAAATGATAACAGAAAATCAATGACGTCCGCAATTCGTAGTTTGTAGGCACAAAACTCGACATCTTTCAGGCTATGGATAATTATACCGGAGTGTAGATCTTGGGTTGTTGTGTGTTTAAAATCTTTGACAGAAGTCAGAGGGAGGTGATGACGCTGCAAAAGCGGCCTTACGGTCCTTGAACTGATGACTAGCACCTTCTTTACCGAAATTCCGGTTTCATACTTCTACACCTGGTATGTATATGCAAAAGATATACACTAAAATATCACCGACAACATGTATTTCACCCCGAAACGGAGCCCAAGGGTTATAGACTCTACATAGGTTTATTGACGGCATTATTACACTATCACGCCAGGTCCCTAACGGGGTAGGCGGGGCGCACCGAATGCCAAATATTTCTGTTCTTACGAACCTGAAGTGCTTCTACATTTATCACTCTTCATGCACACGCTGGTTGTCGAGACTCTTGACTCCACCGTCAGCCAGTTTCTGACCTACTCGGTCGAGATAGGACAGTCCAAGTCCAACACATACATCCATCAACACTCGCATTGTATATCTGCTTTGTGATTTATGCTATTATTATTGGTATAAATGGCGTACTAAATTTGAAGCTAGCTTTCATCAAATAACAGATTAAAGAGAACAACATCAAAGCTTTAATAAGACGTAGAGCCTAGCTGATCCGGCTAACGAATTGGAACTCTATTATCAATACTAAATTCCCCTTACAAAGAGGACGAGAAAAAAAGAATCCAATTTAAAGATGGCCCCCGAAAAGGATTTGTTCCACTTTGAGCTGCTGATTAAAACGCGAAAGTTTTGATAAAATCACTTTATTACAGCATACCATCACGGCAGGTCCCTATCGGGGTAGGCAGAAAGCACCGAGTTCCAAATATCTCTGTCTTAAAACTACTTAACCGATCATCATGAAACTTTGTACACATATTCTTGGATGTATTAGAAGAAACATAGGATACTTTTAAGGAAGAAAAAAAATATATTTTTTAGCTTTTGTCAGCGACTTTGTCCGCGTGGACTAGTGACTTTGGGCAACATTTTAATTTCCCAGGAAAGACACTATTCCACGCGGACGAAGTCGCAGGCGAAAGCAGGCGAATGGAACAATTGGATTTGAATTTGATCCAAAGGGAACGCACCGCTTCCCGTATTCCTCATTCGCATGTAATTGAAATAATCGTAAATTAAATAAACTGCGTCGCCCCCACACGGCGCCGGACTGAATAAAATTGGAAATCGGCTTTTATTGAACTAATATTTAACGGGTCGTGGTTCAGCGGATCGGGTAAGGATGGGAGGGGATGGGGTTACTGTAGAGATTTTAGTACAAAATCTTCCTAAGCTTAATGGCTTTTCATTGTAATTGCACATGTTTGAGAGTTTAATGTAATTAGCGACCTTGCGCGGGTAAGGTTGTCACCACAAAAATAATTAATGTAATAGGGCTGTGAGTCCAATAATTTTTGCTTTGCAACAGTTGGTTTTCAGATTCTGTACTATGGTGACAACTCAGCAGATAAACTACATATACCTACAATAATAACTGGAACAATTCCACACAGGGGTGTCTGATTCCAAATTCGGGAATTTAATGCCTCTCCTATGGTAACCGGACAGATAAACATACACATATTCGTGCGATATAATACTTATATAGATATTCTTATAACTCCCAGACACAGAATAAACAAATGTGCTCATCACACAAATGTTTGTGACGGTTGGTAATCGAACCCACGACCTCCGGCTTAGCAGTTGCGGTCTCTAACAAATCGAGCACGAGGCCAGTCAATATACTTACCAAATTACACACACACAAAATGGATGTTTGTTTTGTGTTCAAAACAACAGCAACAACATACCATCACGCTAGGTCCCTACCGGGGTAGGCAGAAAGCACCGAGTGTCAAATATTTCTGTCTTTTCAAACCAGACGTGCTTCGTCTTCGAGATTATGTTTTGTGTTCATTTTGAGTTAAATTTAGTGCGGTGTTAGGACCCAAGTTCATATGCAGTGGAGGTGAAGGCTGTAAGCTGCGGTGATGCATAGCGACCAACGCTGAGAAATTAATATGGCGCCGCACCACCTTGTGCTATTCGGGAAATAAATTAAACACAATCACCTAAGCCTTCGTAGCGTATAATATTCACACCACAAAATGCTAAAAGCTATATGTTGTTGTGTATCTCACTAAAATACTGGGTCTCTTATAGTGAGACGATTTAGGCCATAGTCTACGAACTTCAAGTGCGGATTTGTAGACTTCACACACCTCAAAAAATATTACATCTATATCTATCTATCTACCTATCTATACATATAATAAAACTGTAGAATAGTTTAATTCTGTATTTTGAATAATAACTAAAAAATATACACCTAGGGGTCTTCATACAAGTGACACAAGCCAAAAAATTCATTTTGAAATTTTTGTCTGTCTGTCTGTTGTCCGGCTTTCGCGCGAAGACTGGACGGATTTTGATGAAACTTTTTTTGTTATATAGCTATTAATCCTCGGCAACATATAGGCTATAA
>DWUN01005139.1:0-10069 GCA_018249975.1 Passova gellias | reverse complement strand
AAATGAAGTCAGTTATTGATATATTTCATGTGTATAACTATGTTTGGATAACATAAAAACAATACCACGGAACATAAGTCAATAATTAATTAATTAATCATTTTTTTATAAATCACTACATAGTATAAAACAAAGTCGCTTTCCGCCGTCTGTCCCTGTGTATGCTTAGATCTTTAAAACTACGCAACGGATTTCGTTGCGGTTTTTTTTAATAGATAGAGTGATGCAAGAGGAAGGTATATATAGAAACTAACATCCATTAAATAGTGGAGAAATACTGTTATAATTTATATGGCAAAACAACGTTTGCCGGGTGACTTAGTATTTTACGAGGTATAACTGTGTTTAGATAACATAAAAAGAATACCTCAGAATATAAGTAAATAACAAAACTCATACATTAGTAGCATAAGTATACTTAACAAAAACACGATAGCAATCACATTAGCTACTATTTCTAAATGGTAACCGATCTGGGCCATCAGAAATCCAATTAGAAACCGCCAAGAGCCCTTAGCTACCCGGATGCTCCCTCCTTTACCCGTGCACGTCGAGGATCATACTACATTGATGGTAATTAGGAAGGAGTCAGGGTATTGAGAATCCATCGTATACCGAAAATAGGTATTCTACACCCGTTATTACATTCGATGAACAAAATATTATAAGACAACCAAAACAACAACAACATACCATCACGCCAGGTTCCTTAGGGAGTAGGCAGAAAGCACCGAGTGCCAAATATCTCTGTCCTAACAAACCTGACGAGTTTCGTCTACATTCATCACTCTCTTCGTGCATACACGGCGGAGAACCGCGTAATAGATAATAGAAAATATATTAATGCATTAAAAGAAACCGTTACAGCTAATTCAATAATAATTCCTTGGATCAATAATTTTCTCGCTTTACAACAAACAAAACATCTGACGATCAAACGGATACCTATCATCGCAAGATACCTGACGAAATAACCGAATTACACTTTATTCTCAAATCAATCAAGTTCCTAATTGGCTTAATTTTTGTTTTTAACAAGTTTCATTTAATCAAAGACAACGTCGAACCTTCCGCTTTGTAAAATGATTATCCTATCCTAACATTCAATTAATTTCCGACGAATTTTCACGAACATTTCAAACAAGCGGGAATCGCGTAACTAATTTATTAAATAAAGGAAGTTTTTCAATGTTTGTTAACGAAAGATTTTTAATTATAATTATTATTGCACACAGAACACACTCGTGCTAATTTTCCACACTTAGGACGCATCTCACGCAACTGAAGGTGAACATTACTATGTTACTCTAACGAGAAACGCTCAGGTCTATCGTCTAACTATGTTAAGATCATTAGCACTTGTAATAAAATAATTACACACTATAAATTATAACAGTTCAAAATTTGTAATTGGAACAGATGTGATTCGGAACAGAGAAAAACGGTTACTCATTTAAAAACTGTCATAAATTTGTAAGCACTGACAGGAAATAAGACTAAACACGACTAGACGAAAGTTGTCTGGGAATAAACAAGAAATAATGTCTGGGGACATTTCCTCACACAACTATCCGATTCCAAATTAGGCGATTGAATGCCTGGGTTATGGTAACCGGACAGCTGATAAACATATATATAATACATACGTTATATTACTTATATAGATATTTTTATTACGACCAGACACGGAACAAACAGATGTGCTCGTCACACAAATGTTTGTCCTGAGTGGGAATCGAACCCCCGACCACTAGTTTTGCAGTCACGGTCTCAACGGCTCAACCACAAGGCCAGTCAAATAAAACATACCGAAACGGATTACTGAAATTAATAAGTACTCTGATTTATAAAGAAGCAAATGGGTCGTTCAAAAAACATATGACTATTTTGTTTAATGATAGCACATGTTTTTTAATGAACAGTAAATTTGAACTTGTTCAATTAGTCTTACGTGATATGAAACTATTACTGTGCTCTCCAGAGCATTCGTGCGCTCACGAAAACTTTTGAACAACTGTCATTTGTGACGGACGGTCATGACGCTTTTATTATTAATATAAAATAGATAGAAATGGAAGTATTCAATATAATTGACTCCTCGCGGTTGATTCGGTAGAGATTCTGACTGCAAAGCTGTTGGTCGTGAGTTCGATTTCCAACTGGGACAATAATTTGTATGATGACCACATTTGTTTGTTCTGATAAAAATATCTATATAAGTATTATCTGGTACGTATATAAGTGTGCTTATCAGCTGTCCGGTCATTATAACACAAGTATTTATTTGCCTCACTTGGAATCGGATAGCATCGCGGAGTGCGGAGTTGTCCCCAGTTGCTATTATTATTATTATTAATGTCATTTAGAATAACAAAGACAGACTGCAATACGCGTCACGGTTCATCCACTGTACGAGAGATATTGAGTATCAATGATAAATATGAGAATAGATGAGAGGCCACTGAATGATTCATTAGTGTGGGAAAATTGACGAACGTCTGAGGGATATCGAAGGCAGACGATTCCTTTATGAAGTTAATGTCCCTTACATTTATATGTGAGTTATTGGAACAGAAAAATGAGAGAATAACAAAAGAAAAACCTTTTGACGTACAATGACGCTAAAACGGAAATACCTATATCATTGCGTGCCTATAAGTGTCGTTGTGCGTTAATTGAGTATAAAATACGCGAGGAAGACCCAGACTATCCTATATCGACCAAATAGGTCGGATACTGAAGAGAGTTATGAATGTAGACGAAGCGCGTCAGGTTTGCAACGACAGAGCTATTTGGCACTCAGTGCTTTCTGCCTACCCCGTTCGGGACCTGGCGGATGTTATGTATGTATATATGTAAGTACGCGGCTACGCCTCAATTAATTATAATGGAAATATTCTTACAAATATTCTTACAAATGTTTATTTTATGAAACACTAGCTTTCGCACGCGTCTTCGTCCACGTGGAACAGTGACTTTGGGCAGCGTTCTAATTTTCTAGGTTACTTTGAAAATTTTAACAAATATTTTTTTTATCTTTTGTAAAAAAAAAAATGTCTTAAAAATTATCCTAGGTTATGTCTAATACCTCCAAGAATATGTTTACAAAGTTTCATCGTGATCGGTTAAGTAGTTCTCGCATGAAAGCGTAACAAACAAACTTACATTCACATTTATAATATTAGTACGGATTGCAATAATCTAGTGAAAGTTGAAAAAAAATCGAACGATTATCTTTTATTTTGTTGTTGTAAAAGGAAATTGTTACTGAGAAAGATGAACCCTTGTGCTAGACATAATAGTATGCGATATTTTCTTTCAATCTGGTGTACTCACTACACAAATGTTCTTAACGTCACCAATCTCAACAAAATCATTAACACAACAAGACATCAGTGACTGTCCACAAATAAGGCTTCCTAACTGTGAGAGTTGAAAGGTAAAGTCATTGTTCGTCTGTTCCTACTACCTAATACAAGTAAAATATTGAACCGCCTCAGACATTTCATTTTTACGAAAATACCAACGAATCTTCAACCGAGAACCAACCATAGGAAATTCGGACTACAAATGTATGTCCCAACTTTTTCGTGAAATAAAATATCAGATGTAATGTCAAAACAAGAGACATATACTCATTTCAAAGACGAAGTAAATCCCATTTCATTTAATCAAAATCAACCCAGTTGCTTCGAGAGTAAAAATCAATCATATTCATAAAGGATTTATTTCGCTAAGTTTTATTCTGTCAAAAAGACCATTGGAACCGCAACTTTGTTCATGTTGTTAATTGACTATAGCATAAAATGTTTCGTATTATATATTTTTTAATTATACTCCAAAGATGGATTGAGATTTTAAAGGAAAAAACTAATTAGGTGTTGCCTACAACTGCAGATTAATTACTTTGATAAAGAAACCAGGGCGGTTTTTTTATGTCATACAATCCATAAAAAAGCTTACGACACAAAATAATTTATTGAGAGCTTATTAAAGTTATGTAACATTATTAATTATAAAGGTAATTTTGTTCTCATCGTCTTGATTATCATTAACCGTTTCATCTGCCTACTTTTCTACATGGATCACGGATAGTGAGGTTTATCGTTAGTCGATAATAATTTAAATAATCAATATTTACCTATACCAGGAAGCCCGGTTTCGGTGTCTCCGGCAATGATATTAAACTCCGTTTCAACCATCACTAATTACAGTAATTATTATAATTATAATTATACACAACTGCTCAACAGCACGCGATCACATACAGAATACGATTCTGAAATAATTAATTAATTGAACTCAATTAATTTAGTGTCATTCGTTTTACAGGTCATCGCGTATTTCACACTCGAAAGTTTGAGGCACAAAATGGCCTCCATCACATACACAACCACCCAGCGCAACGGCTGAAGCGCAACTGAAGTTACGGTCTTACCTTGCGTAAGATTTTCATACACCGTTACTGAAAATTATTTTAACTTCGCAATACATTGACTCTTTAGTATCAGTGGTACATGTTTTGCTGTAACAAACATAGCGATGGATAATTTGCAAAAAGGGAATAATTTGTGTGTACTGGCATAATATGCAGCGCATTAATGAAATGATTAAAGTGATAAATTATTATTATCATGGCAAAATTAAAACATATGGCTATTGGTTGTATTAAATTTTATTATTCTGGTTTACTTTTACTACCGACTATATTTCGTTTAGCGTAAAATTAAATTACCTTAGCAATAATATTGTTTATGACACAAGTTCATATTTCCAAAAGGTAATAAGTAATTAATAATACAAACGATATTGACACCTGATGCTTAACACAGAAAGACAAATTTACCTTTATATGCTAAAATAGTTTACAATGAAATACAGTAAAACTTCTACAAATGGTGGACTTCTTTCTATTTAAACTTCAATCACTTTATAGAACAAAATCAAATGGAAATCCGGGATCCGGAATACATTATCCCGAGATTGGATATAGCGGGAAGTGTCCACGCCGCTGCTGGCGTTCTCCAATGGTCATATTGTTATGTATTTACCATTCGCATTGACGGGACATAAATAACCCCGGCCCTCAACCCTGCTTTGCATAAACAGTTTCTTCAATATTTCCCCATAGCTAGAACCATCCCGAAGGTTCTAGAACCTACCCAATCACTCTCAAAGTTCCCTAGTTACTGTTTTCGCGTACATTTCACTAAACCTCTAAATACGATCGTCACACCATTCTAATCCTTATTGTTCCACGATAAAGGACATGTTGGCTTGAATTAATGCGATAATCTTCATGCCTCTTAACTTCTAGTCCGCTGTACGCATAGATATTAACGACTCACATCGTAAAGCTAACCATCACACCGAACGTTGGCCCAGCGTGTGATCTTTATGCTCGAGCAATAAAGCTGAAAATGGCTCGTCCCACGCGCGTTGTGTGTCGCAATAACGACATGCAAAAGGAAATAGGTTGTCCGTGTGTTACGAGCCGGATCGAGACATTCGGAATTGTAAATGTCACGGAGTAGATAATACTGCTGAATGGGCATTTTGACCGCATTCGCCGTTTCAATAGTATCCAGAGCAAACAGATTCTCGTGATGGAAACGGTCTTGAGTTATTAAAACAATAGAAATGCTGTCAAGTAAATGTGGAATGAACTTCGTTCTGAGGTGCTCCCGGGACGCTATTCATGCGGCTCTTCAAGAAAGGCGCAAAAAGAGCTCTCCTCGAAAGCCGGCAGCGCACTGGCGATTCCTCGGATGTTACAAGTGTCCATAGGCGACGGGGGACTACTTATCATCAGGTGATCCGTCTGTTGCTGGGCGGAGCTATCTACAAGAAAAGTAAATTTTGGAGTTGCACAGATATTAGTCTGGATTCACTGGATAGTCATCTTAAGTGTTATAATATAGTATGTATATGTCTTCTTTGTCAGCTGTCCAGTTACCATGTCACATTTAATTGCCTAATTTGGATTCAGACAACCGTATGAGGAATTGTCTTTCATGGGGTACATGGCCATATTGTCTGTGGTATACCAGTACCAGTGCTTAGAACTATAAACCTTAACAAACGTATACAATGTAAAATATTTAGGTGATACTAATATAAGAGGTAATTCATTCGGGCAAGAACATTTTCATACGAAACCTAGAAAGGACAATAGGAAAATGTTAATTTTAATAGCAAGATATAACCATCAGCCAAAAAAGGCAGGAAGCTGTTAAGATAATGTACACACTGTTAATGAATGTGCCGAATAATGCATTAAAAAGGGAGATTCAAATAAATTAAGGAGATCTGAAGAGACAAGTGTTTCGTGAGCCGATAATTTCAAAGCTCTGGCAGAATTTTTCAATTGTGGTCTAGTGGTTATACTCTGAGTAGGATTTGGTAGGGCAATTGAGGCTACTGCAGTCCAGTGCAGTGCAGTCCAGTACGGATTAATTGAGATACGGGTTATTGGCACGCTGCCGGATCTTTATAAAACGATCAGAAATGTTTTCGTTGTTGCTTTTCAACTGTAGCAGTTAGATTCATTTTTTGCTCAATCAATCAATTTCCCTTATTTACTTATTATATAATAGATTTGAGTTTATCTGCTCGCCTGATGGTAAGTGAGTTTCAGTCTAAGATATAGCACGCTGACCTAGAAAATGCCTATTCGCTTTTGCTTTGAGTAATCCCAAGTTTGCGGTCCTTGGCAGTCCATTCCTTGGCGGTCTGCACCAGAAACAATTTGGCAAAACGCTTCGTCAATTTCAGAGGGATCTCTTAAATGTATGGATAGGTTCATAACGTTACTCACTCGACAGTGATTTACCATTAGCGAGTCAACAAAGGACCAATCCCGATCAAGGTAACGCAAGCGTATAAGAGGTTCATACTTAAATTATCTCTTTGATTGTGTTTGCAATTTTCTTTCTTATGATTTTATAGTACCAGCATTTAATTATGAATAGTACAGATCCGTCACAAAGATTATAAAATTTTGGATTCTTCAGAGACTGCTGACGCAGTACATTTTTGAAAGTTTTAAAACGATCCAAGGTAAAGTTACACTTCTTAATATCGTCTAATGATAAATATTAGCGTTTAAAATAAACACGTCCCGCAAACCATTGAAATGTACATTGGAGCCTTAAAGATAACGACACGTTTCTAGCAGACATTGCAAAAGTTGGACTTTGAACTAATTTAAAGTTGAACATTGTCTTCGTGGCTTGCAATGAACACAGTGTGGTTGTTACGCCCGTTTTCGAATTCGGTCTTTTCGTAAACAAGAAAACAACCTTCGAGATTAAACATTAGATGCAAAATGAAAGTGCTAATGCTATTGGGTGAAACAGTGATGCGGTGCGGACATATTTGGTTTTTGTAAACCAGCTCGCTAGTAAGTGGAACGATGGTTTGCCTAATTGAGCTTAGGGCATGGATGGGTTGTTCAAGCGTTGAAAATTTTAGAATATCTAAGAAAATTGATAGATATATTAAACATGATTTCTTCGAATATAAAATAATAATTCGATTATTTTTCTCTAACAAAGAAGATGACAAAATTGGTCCTGAGTGCGTGTTCGGTGCTTAATTAAAAATTAATGTGACGAGGCTTCTAAAATTACGATCGGAGATAAAATATTTGTGTATACTATAGGTAATATGCTTGCAAAACTTCAAAGCTCGCTACCCCGGAAGCCTCCTATTAGTCTCCTCTTACGATACGCTGGAAATTTCGTAGCTATATTCTGGTCCCGAGCTACAGGGACAAGTACAATCCTACTTTTAGACTTACCGAAAATAGCTGTATATAATATTATAAGATCATCTGCATACGATTCAAATTTTAACATATAGCTTACAATGATATCTTTAATAGAGAAATACGTACCTATAATTGCTTTGCTTGTTTTTTCACTATCCACTTGTAATACCTAGATTTCAGTTGCAACGATATCCCAGCAAGATAATACAAACTTGTTAGACAGAAGAAAGTTCTTATCGTCGCAATTTATCAAGTCGACCCTCTTTTATCCGCCATTTTTTATTTCAAAAGACAAAAGTAAAAGAAACGACAGGCTTATTCTGCAACCGGTGGAAAGAAGTCGAGGATTATGGATTCAGTATCATATGTTAGTATCGCTAGTTCTTCCGATGCTGTGACATTCTCTTTGAAGACGTGTAAAGTTAGGCACCAAAACCTTCCACGGCTATCTTATTCTAACATTTTCTATAATAATAACAATTAGGCCGTCATATTATGCAACTGCATGCTTGTGTTATAGTAAACATACTGTGCTCGTCACATAAATATTTGTTGACGGGAATCTAGCCCACGACCTTCGGTTAACAGGGTCTGCAACCAGAAAACCAAAAGGCCCGTCAGCTATTATATTCATCGCAATCATGTTTAGCAGTCAGGCCAGTGTTATGTGTTAATCTGATCAGAGGAAAACTTCTGGGAAAAAATTTTCCTTATCCAGAAGTCTCGTAATTGCTTATATTTATCTATGTTTTTATGTAACTATCTTTTTCGTTTTACTTATGTTGTTTGCTGTTATTCCGTATATTTTCACTTTGTTACTGGTTAACGGCACATCCGTATTCACAATGAATTTTGTAGCTATATCAATTTAAACAACAAACGTTATTATAATTGTTGCTAATTCTTTTCGAGTCTCCAATAGTACCAGCTAAATTTAAACTGACAGTAATATTAAAAACAATTGAAGTCAGTATAAAAATTTCAATTAACTGAGTATCGAAATCCCATTCGCAAAGGTATTAGAAAGTTCTAGATTATTTATACGAACAATAGAGTCAATCGTGCCGCCACATATAGTGGACGGATTAACCAGTGCCCATTTATCGGCTTTAAAAAGTCAACTAAAATTCATATTATTTACAGTTTAAATTTTCTATTTCCGTCCCTTTCTATCGGTCTACTGCTGGACACTGGTCTCTTCTTACAATGAGAGGATTTTAGGCAGCAATCTACAACACATTACGCATTTTTATAACATCTCTAAGCTGTGCCGGTTTCCTCGCAATGTTTTCCTTCGCCGTTGTAGCGAGTGATATTTAAATTTTAATTTATAAAACGCACGTTACAAGTGAAAGGTGGTCGCCAGGATTTGAACGCAGTCTTACAAGACATAAACTTTTTTTAAATCATTGTCTCTGACTCTGTTTGTCCAGGTTTATCTTTGGAGCGGCTTAACCGATGCTAATGGAACTTCCAATGACAAATAGAGAGTTTTGTAAGGTTACATTTTATCACAGAAACATTTAGAAATCCAGCGCTAAAATTGAAAATCTCTTAAATATTATTACAATACAATACAATACAAATATACTTTATTGTACACCATAAAATACAGAGACAGATATACACAAGATGACTGAGAGACATAATAGAAGGCGGTCTTATCGGTAAAAAGCGATCTCTACCAGACAACCTTTGGATACTACTATATAGCAGAAACAAGGAGAAAAAGAGGGGTAGAGGTGTACAATTGGCAGTTTTATTATTGGTACTTATTATTGGTAATTATTGGTACTATATAAATAACAATAATGAAGACGTTGATGTAACTAGTGCGTTTCAATCGCTAATCGAAAATAAACCTGAAATGGGAGGGTCTTTCATTATCTTGACCCGAATGTTGCAGACAGGCTTGATTGATTAGCTTAATTGAGATAAGGTGAAGCGAGATAGTCAAAACTGAACTATATTATTATTATATCACGCCAGGTTCCGAGCGGGGTAGGCAGTGAGCTCCGAATGCCAAAAATCGTTACAAATCTAATAAACTTCTAGTGTATTAATCATCACTTGACACATACATGTGTTGGAAAGTTTTGACTCTGATCTGACCTATTTATTTCCAACGTAACATCACGTCTGTTATGCCCGAAGGGGTAGGCAGAGGAGTGTAGTACACCCCCACATTTCACCAGTCACGTTAAGTCTAGTTAAGTCTAGTTAAGTGGTGAGCCTATTGCCATGCACCGGGCACACATCCAGACTCTGAGTCACTACTAGAAATTCTAAATTAGAAAA
>DWUN01005138.1:0-10072 GCA_018249975.1 Passova gellias | reverse complement strand
CATCTTAGCGTGATGTTATATAGCCTAGAGCCTTCCTCGATAAATGAGCTATCTAACACTGAAAGAATTTTTCAAATTGGACCAATATTTTCTGAGATTAGCGCGTTCAAACAATCAAACAAACTCTTCAGCTTTATATTATTAATATAGATATCATATTTATGTATGTTTATCAGCTGTCTGGTTACCATGAAACAGGTGTTCAATTGCCTGATTTGCCAATTCCAACCATATGTGGAATTGGCCCCAGTTGTTATTATTATTATTATTAATGTCGCCACTCTTTGAAGTTGTACACTCCTGCTATAGTTGTCGTAACTTTAGGGTAACAGGAGTAACAAAGTTGGCATTGCGACATCCAGGTATAATAGCCTATTTTATTTATGTAACAATTCTAATAAAAATCATCTGTACCATCCAATGATCTTCCAAATAGCCTACTTTTCTCATCACTAATCTAATATTCATCCAATAACGTTGCAGGTTAACGAACACAATAAAAATATAATAGATTTGAATCAAGATACGAAACCCGAACAGAAACAAAATGAGATTGATGTCGAAGAGAAGCCCGTAGAAGTACAGAAGCCTGTCGAAAAGATTGAGAAAATGGAAAAGGTCGAGAAAACGGAGGAGAACGTAGATATTACGGAGGAGAAGATTGAAAGGAAGGACGAGAAGAAGGAAGACAAGGTCGAGAAGAGAGAGGAGAAGAAGGAGCCGTCGCAAGAGAAGACTGAAGAGAATGAAATGACCGGTTGGTTTGTTCGCTACATAATTCGGATTACACTAAAGTTTTCTTAATATTTTATTCAAATTCGTGAAAGTGTTCTGAAGCCGCATAAATTTACCACATTCCAATATCAATCTCTATTTCATCTTTATTATTAATCTTTAGTTTTATAAACGATTATAAGATATTTGACACTCTGTTCTCTCTGTCTACCCCATTGAGGTTTTGACGCGATGCTATAATTAAGTATAATAGTTATACTGTATTAATAAATTGCATATCGCGCTCGTCCGCAGCGTCGATGATCGGGCGGCGCATCACGACCGAGGAGGAGGCGAAGGCGGCGCTGGCCGAGCGGCGGCGGCGCGCGCGCGAGGAGCTCGAGCGGCAGGCGGAGCTCGAGCGGCAGAGGTAGCGATACAACCCCTACCGCCACCACCACCACCACCAGCACCAACACCAACCCGCCGGAACCGAAACGGCGGAATGTTCGACGAGCTCATTCGTTTGGTTCATTATGTATATCGTGTGGTTATTAGCTGTCCAGTTACCATAACACGGGCATTCAATTGTCTAATTTGGACTGTGATAGTGTGTGGGTCGTGTGGAATCGGTCCCAGTTATTACTTTTATTATGTTCTGTATTGAGTAGTGCAAAATGCAAGTGGTATATATAACAAACAGTAGGTAGGATATGTAGATATTTTTAAAATCGCATCAATGTCTTCGCTAACGCCCTCTATTGTAGTAAGTTGGAAAGTAGGTAATATTAGTTAACACTTGACACTTAAGTTACGCGAGTATGTTTGCGCGCGTGCAGGCTGCAGCGCGAGGCCGAGGCGGAGGCGGAGCGCCAGCGCGTCGAGGAGGAGCGGCAGCGGCGCGAGGAGGACGAGGCGCGCGAGCTGGCCGCGCTGCAGCGCCGCGTCGAGGACGAGAAGCTGCGCCGCGCCATCGAGGTACGGATCATTTTATTTCATTATTGAAGTTTATATATGTAACTAGCAGTAGCGATAGCCTAGGGGTTGGAAATTCAGCCTCCCACTTTGGGGGGGGAGTTTGGGTTCGATGGTGGAGGACCGCACCGCACCTCTGACTTGCTACGTGCGTTTTATAGCCAGCAGTGGACCAATACAGAGGGTGGGAAAAAAATATAAATAGCTATACTATGTTCAAAGTGGATTAAATGAAGATTATTATTATTATAAATGTTCTATGAGTATGTGATTATAGCGAGGTTAATAGAAATTTTATTATTTGTATGCGTGAAGGCGCAGCAGCAGCTGGAGCGCGACGAGGCCGAGCGCAAGGTGCGCGAGGAGGCGGAGCGGCAGGCGCGGGCGCGCGAGGAGGAGGAGCGGCGGCGGGCGGCCGACGAGGCCGAGCGCGCCAAGCGGGAGGAGGCCGAGCGGGAGGAGAGGGAGCGCGTCGCCAGGAAGCAGCGCGTCGAGGCCATCATGGCGCGCACGCGGCTCAAGAAGGTGAGTGCTGTGTACACGGGGAGAAAGTGGCATTAGGTGTTCTTTATTTATTTATCCTTTATTGAAACAAAAATAAACTACTGTAAAAGGCGGGCTACGTGTTACCTACAAAACTATAAATAAATAAAAATAACACTAGCCTTGAACTATCAAATCGGTAATGCAACTCTTAAGTCAATTTAATCAACAGTCCATTGCGCCCACAGAAGTTGTTGATACGTTTAATTGCGCAAACAATGTATTGACGGACGGACTAACAATCTAAAAGTGCAATTAAGATTTGGCCGACAATCACCATTGACATTTCACGTTTCTACTGCAATACATAACCAAATGTTGTGAGTCTTATTTATATACCTGTGGCTATTTAACCGGACTGTCAAGTTTGTGGCTACGATTTCCAACCGACTGTTTGTATGATGAACACGAGTATTTGTTCTAATTTAGGTGGGAAATTATGTTAGTTATTGTGGGTTATGTAATCATCGTTACCGTATACGTTTACAGCAAGCGGAGGAAGATAAGAAAAAGCAAGAGAGCATGCAGAGCCAACCCGCGCCCGCGGCCGCGGCCGCGGCCCCGCCCACTGCCCCCGCCGCCGCGGCCCCCGCGCCCGCCCCCGCCGCCGACAACGGCAACGGAAACGGAAACGGCGACGTGCACAGCGGAGATCTGTTACAGCTGGACACTAGTCAGGTTTGTATATGTATAATAACAGCTGGGGACAATTCCACGCATGGCTATCCGATTCCAAATGAGGCCGTTTAATACATGCGTTATGGTAACCAGACAGCTGACAATCACACATATATACATACGATATAATACTTATATAGATATTTTTATTAAGCTTAGACAACAAACGAATGTGCTCATCGCACAAATGTTTGTACCGAGTGGGAATCGAACCCACAACCTCCGCTTTTGCAGTCACGGTTTCTAAACAGTCGACTACGAGGCCGGCCGAAAGCTAAATACCTCGTGTACATCCGTAGAAAATACAAGTTATGAAATGCACGTAACTTGCAACCGTCAGAGTGGGAGACGATCATTGCTTATTAACTATAGCTTTTTTCCGCGACCTCGTCCGCCTGCAATAGTGACTTTGGGCAGCATTTTAATTATCTAGGATACTTTGAAAAGATCTAAGCATAAATAGGGACAGATAGCGGTAAAACAACTTCGTTTTATATGTACTATGTAGTTATATACTACATTATCGACAGCCTGAAGAGTCGAAAGCAGCGGAAAACACATCGGTCAAAGTGAACACAGTTGAGCCGAGCGCGGACTCGAACCCCACACCCAACAACGCCAACAACGGTAACGTCACTGCCGACCTGCTGGGTCTGTCCGAGACAAATGATGTGAGTTCTTTATTTGTTTACACGCGTACAATATTATATCATGCACTCGGTATACAGATAGTGGATATACCCTTTTATAAATATAATAAAATAAATAATGATATACATATTGAATTCTAACAACATTCCTCCATCGTACAGAGTGAGGACAAAGCCGCCGAGCAGACGTCCACGGCGACCAAACAGAACGACAACGACACACAACAACAACAACAGCAGCAGCAGCAACAACAACAACAACAACAACAACAGCAGCAGCAGCAGCAACTAATCGAAACCAACAACGGCAACGTACACCCGCTACAGATGCCGACGTCGAACGTCGGCTTCGTGTCGGCGAACTTCATACAGACGGAGAGGATGTCGGCCGAGCGGCAGACGAAGATGGCCGACAAGCTGCTCGACGACGACTTCACCACGCACAACGGGCACGGCGCGCTGGGCCACCCGCTCACGTTGCAGAATGCCATCTAATACGGACGGCGTAAGGTACAGTTTGGCACGGCGCGCGTCTCGATACGTACATATTGGCCGGCGAACCAATGCGCCAGTGTGACACTGCGATTTGAGAAAAGTTATATAAAACGACGTAGTCTGTGAAGGATACGGCTTTGAGAACGATTTCCAGAACGTTCGATATCAACTCTGTTGACGTTCGAGATTGATAGTAGCGCTTTGACTTTGGATATATCACGAATTATTAATAGCTATTGTGAATCATTAATTATTCAACTCGCTTTCTATAGACGAATGTGTCTTTCACAATAGTAGCGTAATCGTTGAACTTTACGTGTATTAATGTATTAATTATAGTAATGTAACAGTTGTGGGCAATAACAGTGAATTCTAGAAGCTTCCCCGTCGATCTGTACTTGTGAATTTGTTTCGAAAATAAGCTAAGCTGTATTCTTTTGTTAATGTTTACTCGTTTTAAGCCACACTGTGGTTGGTATTATTAAACGCACTACATTGAAAGTCACACAATATTAAACTGAAGAAATTAACAGAAAATATGTCTTTAACGAACAGTCTCGTGCAATGGAATAATATTCCAAAAGTAGTTTAAACGAACTAGATTCTTCAAAGTCTTTAATATAACTAAAAAAATTTGCTTGTTATTATTAAACGGGTACCTTGAAATCCATAATGGTGTAACGATTCAAACAATTCACTGGTGCGGAGTGTGTTGGATACGTTTTGTTGACGCTTTTCGGTTGAAATATTATCATCGTGTACCCTCTTATCACGATTGAGATATAAAAATAAAAAATAGCATGTCCGTAGCATGTCATTGCATGTCATCCGGCCAATATGTACGCATTGTGGAACGGTCTGTCGAACAACTCGCTATGTACAAGATATTATCTGTGTCTGTTATAGAAACGTATAGATATTTATCAAGAACACTTGCTACTGCGTCGCCGTGAAATATTTATTTTACAATTCCTTCCCCCCACCCCACCTCCCCACCCCCTTCTCCACCCGAAATTAGGTTCAATGTGTTATCGTTTGTATTTTGTACACAGCGAGTCGTGTTGCATTGATATTTGCGGACACGTGTCGCACGTGGTTTTTTAGAAAGGGACGCAAGGCGAGAGACACAATAAGCGCGATCGATCGGATTATGCTTGTTATGTAAATATTGTTACATGAACGGACACAAAGCGAATGCGCGTCTATACGTGTACAAGTACAATTCAGTTGTGAAGTGTCATCTACGTGTCTGCGAATGTCGATGGCGTGTCGAGAATGGTTATGTAATTGATTGATTGATTAATTAATTAATGCATTTATATCGCAAATCCACGGTTCTCTTTAAGATTGTAAGCGTTGTCGAGCTTCTTTTTTTTTTTTTTTTTCCGTTTCGCTAAACGTAAGCAAAAGTTAACAATAATAATAATATCGAATGAGACTAGCCGTCGCTATATCCGCTTAACGTTCCTCGTATGCCAGAAGTGAAATCGACAAAATATATATATATATATATATATATAATAATAATAAAGTATTTTCATACTAATGAACGGAAATTAAATATAATAATAATGATAACGATATTTTTCTTCGATTCGTCGTTAATCGTACGAGAGATATGTCGGCGATGGAAACGGTAGGGTTTCTTGAGCGACGTCCGATAATGATGAATCATTAATGATGTTTCGTTGCCGTTTTTCATTGATTTTTCCGCGTTTTCTTTTCCGAAATCGTCTGTCTGTCGGTATCAATATATTAGGTTGTGTATAGGAAACACTAATACGGTGTGTATTAGGGTATAATTAATTTTGTGTAAATTGTAAGTTTTATTTATTGTGATGTTTTTTTTTTATCATTATTATTATTATTATTATTACTATTACTATTATTAAAAAGGAGTAGTGACGAGGTGATTCGGGCTGTAGGAGAGCACGTCGCGTGCGGTGTGATAGGAGAAACAAATTTGACCCTGACTGACGAGACCTTCGCGACCCGCACGTGGGTCGGGGTGTATGGAGACCGTGATGGCGAAGCTGATGATGATTGCAATTCATCATCGGACCGAAATAAGACACGGTTAGTGTTCGATGGAGCTATTGCTAGCGACAATACAAGTCGAGAGCGAGTAGCCATCGATATGTTTTCGCGCGCAAAATACTCTGCAACTCGTTGGCCATAGACACGAAGAAATCCCCATTCGAATATTCGCAACGTAATCACAATTGAAAGTAGCGTCTCAGATAAATGAATAAAATAGCAGGGTGTATATAGCGTATTGCTTAGTATTCCTTTGCTACTGTTTCTTTCGTCCCTCTTATTTGAGGCAAAATAAAAAAAATTGCAAGATACATTCTGATATACGACTAATTTCTTAGCCTAATGCATAAAATGAAGTACTCTTTATGGTAGATAATATTGATCATTCAAGCTACACGTACGCATGTCGACGGTCTGACGTTGACATTACGTCAGTGTTGCCATGTGTTGTTACATGAATGGACACGTGTACCTAAATGTATAGTGTTGTAAAATGTAATAACTATTTTTCTTTTCTAATGTATGTTGAAGACAATAAGTTTGGGGTTATTTTGCGCGCTATCTCGCTCTGACGTCACCCGAGTTTTTGGATTTATAAACTGATATAAAATATATTGTTTGTGTACATTTGCAAAATTTAATTCAAAATTGTAGTGAATTTTAAAAACAATCAAAAGTTTAGTTGAAATTTGTAATATGTCGTTATGCTTATTAGTAATCGTTTTATAATGTAATTCATGAATTTATTTATCATAGTAATTTAATCCTTACATTTATTAGGGTTTTATAATTTTTTTTCTTTTTCCATAATTTTTGAACGCATTTTTAGCGTGTCCCGTTGAAATTCATTACACGAAATCAAAATTATTCTAATATAATTCCAATTAAAATAATTAGAACTGCTCTTCGACTAATCAAAATGGATAAAGTAGTTGACATGTTAATAATAATAAAAAAAATGTTTTTTCCAAAATTTGCCATTGAATTACGCACTTGTGTAAATATTTACATCTCGTCGTGGCATATCGCAGCCGTTTCTTCGCCTCGATTGAAAAAAAAAAAAAAAAAAAAAACAATTTGTTCCATAAATTGTTTCCTCATAGGAATTATTATTCTAACGATCTATTTCCGGATATGACAAACACCGAACGTGTTGAGGTAGCGAGAGTCGGTTTATAAAGACGGCAGTTTATATTTATGTGTATAAAGTGACCTTTTTTTTACTTTTCTTTACACTTGAATGTTCGTGTCACTGTGAATACTAAATACACTGAAATCGTATTAAAAAACATATGTTCTTGTGAAATATAAAGCGTTTATCACACGAATCCATGGACGCGACTGTAAACTGCTATCTTTATAACTAAAGTGATTAAAGCTGAAAAATAAGCATCTTCTGGATATTTCTGTCTGAAAATTGTATGTATGTGTGTATGTCACTAGACGTTCTCCTCCAATGTCGGTTCATAGTGATACTATGATTGATATAAACGGTACAGTCGAGTCCATTTCCCATGAGGGTACCGGCTTCGTGCATCCCTTGCTTCATACACGGACAGGATTATCCAAGAGATGCTCAACCGATATGGGAATGAGTATAAAAATATATAAACAGCTATATTTTTAACGAAATACAATAATAAACACTGTTATTATTATTACTAAAAGTAAGTTATTTAAACGACATCATGCATAAACAAGTTTTGTATAATAATTAAGTAGTTAGCCTTTATATGATATAATAATCTGTATTCTTTTTTTTTTGTCATCTTTTTCTCTATTCTTTTCATAGCGTAGTGTTGCCAGCGCGAAGCGTTTGCGGGGTTTTTTAATGTTGGCATCACTGGTGGCGCGAATTCGCGGCTTTTGAGCCTAACGTTTATCAAAATTGGCCTTGTCAAAACACATTGATTAGTCGGAATTGTCGCTAATCGATTTGAATATTATTAAAAAATAAACTCCGTACACACAATTTTGATAGATGTTATTGAATGATTGTTCTAGTTTATTTAAATACAATTTTGCATCGATTTAAGTAGTTATGATAACAAATTATTAATAATAATTATTATTAAATAACACAGGGAAACGTTTTCATCCCCAAAGCTGTATATTCCGTAATATTTTTATCTGTAAGTTTCTTGGGTTTTTTTTTTTCTTTCCAACAAATATACGAGGTACAGTCGCAGATACACGTTTATTTTTCACTGTTAGTGCTTATTGATTTTTGATAGAAATTCTTCATCAATTTCTATATATTATTATATTAATACCTATATGTTTTGTAGCAATGAAATAATGAATTTGTAATCTTTTTTCGACTTGAGGATTATATGTAAAAAAAATTATGAATAACATTTTGTTTTTGACCGAAAAATTTATAAGTTTACTATCTGCGATTGTACATTAGTTTCTTTATATAGTATAAGTATCGTTTGTCTGTTATTTCAGATTTTTTTTTATATAATATTCTGTCAACATTCAAAGTCAAGAGGTTACGGTGAACGACAATTCACCTCGCAATGTCTAGAGACATCATGGAATGGACTGGAATCTGGAATCTCTGGAATTTTGCAATTCTGGAATCATGCAACTGCAAGCGTTCACGTATATTTCTTAGAGTGTATCTCGTAATCGTGTTATATCATGTTTCTTCACCTCTTATACATACTCGTATATGGTACAATAAGTAAATATTAAATAGAATTGAATAAAATAACTCGAGTCTTAGACGCCGAATAATAATATGATGGCAATTCATAAAACTCTAACTACCCTCTAAAATATTTTATTTAATACATGCGCGGTTTAGGTTAAATTGAGTACACAATAACTCGACCGGGCTGAAGAATGCACAAGGTTTTTTTTTTTCTAGGATATCGTATTGTACATAGCCTCAAATGTTAGCTTTAGCCTGTTGACGAGTTCGGACGGAGCGACGAGGCCGGGGTGCCTGTCGCCGGCGCCGCTGCCCCCGCAACGATGCAATTAATGTCTCAAAGCGTGTAGATTAATTATTATGTCGGCGACAGTACCACGTGGGTGATAGTTGAGATTCAAGTCCATTCTATGTTTTTGTATTCAGTCGGCTCTCGTGTGCGATTCTATGTACACATTTTTCTCCACGAATGTACCGCTGCCGGTGCCGCCGACGACGGAGGTACACTTGCGTCGACACGTTTAGTTTTTAATACGTTTCCATAATAATACAATTCCTGTTCTTGTAGGTGAATGTTTACAGTCTTTGCTTATCGTCCATTTTTTATTGTTTTATTAATTTTTCTTTTGTCGTCCTACAACAAAGTATCATGTATTCGACTATGCTGCAACGGCCTTAAAATAAAATAATTTTAATAGCTATTTTTTTTTTTATATTAGTTTTGTATGAATGGTGCTTCGTTACGGTGAACGCATTGCAAATATACTGTGACTGGCCGCTATTTTTACTATAAAAAAAAAAACAGCTTAGTACAAATAAGATTTTTCAAATCAGTTTCGTTTACAATTCAATGAGAGATTAGTACAAAAGTATATAAAATTGTTGTGTTAACAACAAATTGAAGCAGAATTTCAAATAGAGATTGAATCACTGACACGTGGAGCGGCCATTTTGAAACTCGTCAAAACAAAATGGCGGCCCGTCACTGCGTTTGCGCGCGTGGATGTGTGCGTGCGTGCCGCGGTACGGTTGTAGCTGTCATTACGATAACATGTATGTATTTTATGTTTATCACACATTGAGACATGGCTTCTATGTACGATCTATACTATATTATGTTAGCGAGCGATGGATTTATAAGAAGAAAGTTTTAATAAAAAATATGAAATTTTATGTGTTTTTTATTTCCAATCTTGTGCTGTATTGTTTACGGGTGATGTTTAACAGTAACACAGACTAGTAACACTTTCTAGTAGTGACTCAGAGTCTGGATGTGTGCCCGGTGCATGGCAATAGGCTCACCACCTATTCCATTTGGGAC
>DWUN01005137.1:0-10074 GCA_018249975.1 Passova gellias | reverse complement strand
ACACATAAATCTAGAGTTTATTTGCTTACTTCTGTATGTAGAGTGCTACATTTTTTTTGCTCTACATTAATTTCAATGTTATTGAATAATGTTATTATTAAAATACGCTGTATAAACGTGGATTGATTTAAACAATTCTGTAATTTTAAATGTACACGATAAATTATTGTAATATCTCGCCAGCTCCCTAACGGGGTAGGCAGAAAGTACCAAGCGCCTATCTCTGTCCTTAGAAACCTGACGTGCTACATTCATCACTGTCTTCATACATGCACGCCAATTTCGGAGACTCTTGACTTCCCCATCAGCCAGTGTCAGAATTATTTATTGTAGGTTGGAAGGTTAATGTTGATTTTAGTATTAGGTAGTTCGGAAAATAATTTCGTTTTGATTGATGAAAATGATAGACGATTTTCTTATAGAGAACAGATATTTTATTGCCTTATTAAATTTAAACTCTGCTCCAATATTGTTTGCCATGTCCATAAAATGGAGATCGGAGGTCGTGGCTTCGATTCCCGCTCAGGACAAACATTTATATGATGAGCACATTTGTTTGTCATGTGTCTGGTCGTAATAAAAATATCAATATAAGTATTTTATCAAATGCATATATGCATGTTTATCAGCTATCCGGTTACCATAACAGGCATTCAACTGCCTAATTTGGAATCAGATAGCCGTGTGTGGAATTGTCTCAGTTATTATTATTGTATATTTTATATATTGTTTGTTATTTATCAGATTAAATGACAACCAGTATTAACCATTTGTCACCTTCATAGCCTGCAGTACTAGTCGCCAGGTGGGCTACATGTCCCATTACATTTATCTGTAATATAAACTAAAAAAAAAACAGCCCATAAAGTAAAAAAAAAATACAGTAGATCTGGCACAGTGTTGCTAAGGGCGTTTAACCGGAAATGAGGCTTCGGCGCACAAAGATGGCGGCCGGCTTCCGGGTGACTCGTTAACGCAATTACACGTTCTGGGGGATGAAGCCGCTGCTAATGGCGTTGATAACGTAATACGTAAAATATGTTATTATTAAAGTACTGTGAATATTATTATGCATGAGTAAATTGAAAACGATGACAGCTAGTGGCTTGAAATTCAACCGCTTGCTCCGGCGGGTCCTGGTTCAAATCCCGACGCGCACCTCTGACTTGTTACGTGCGTTTTATAATTCAAAATTTAAATATATCGTTATAAAGGCAAAGGAAAACAACGTATATTATTATTACGTCCATCAACACTAGCACTAGCTAGCACTGTACATACATATATATGTTTTGTGATTTAAAAAGAAATATGCCTAATTAATAATTCCCAAAAATGAAGCAGAAAGACACGGACAGTTGTCACGGGCCGTATAAAGATAGCGAACAAAAGGGGTCGCAAGAAAAGAAATGGGACCGAACTAAAGAAAAGTAAACTGAGGTACAAAGAAACAGGAAATCTAAGATTTTTTTGTACAAAAGAAACAGAGAGACTAAGCTTTTGGAAGTCCGTGGAGCCGGGAAACGAGCGGATTCTGAAACGCCGCTAATTACTATACTGTAGTCGTATAAAGACTGCGAGCGTGGGGTACAGGCTGTGACGTCACAGGTTTGTAGATTGCAAGCAATTGTCTTGCAAATGAACGTCAATAAATGAACTTTTCTCAACATGTCGGCGCTTTTACAACAAAGCTTCTGATATGTAAGCAGCACACGGGGATATCCCATAATATGAGCACATTGTATGTGTGTAGTTTGAGAATAAAACAAAAGAGCTTTTAGAATAAAACTTCCATTGTTACAAGTAAACTGAGGCGCAAAGAAGCAGCGAATCTAAGAATAACGCCATAAAAACAGCGACAATTCAACGTTAGCGGGAGCGGGCGCGATTCCATAGTTTTGACAAAAAATGGTATTGCTTAATAAAAGTTTATACGCTATAAAGCGTTCCTGATAACAGGAATTGTTAGGGAGTATATTAAATGTTTCTAATTGCCTTGACCTGTAGCGATATCACGAAGCTATCTGTAAAAGAGTATGACGTCATTACCTGGTATGTACCTTATCTGTACATTATACAAGTGAAAAGAGTTTATTTCTGTACATTGAATAAAAACAAAAAAAACCCCTAGAGGTCTTCAAACATGTAACACAAGGCAAAAAAAATCATTTTGAAATGTATGTCTGCCCGTCTGTTGTCTGGCTTTCACGACAAAACTACTCGACGGATATGATGAAACTTTTTAGTTATATCGCTATTAGTCCTTGGCAATATATATCGGTCAAAAGCTGTCCAAAGTTACTATTCCAAAGCGCGGAAAAAAGCTAGGAATGAATAAAACTAATTTGGTATGCAAGTTAAGCAACATTAGTTATTGCTCGCATATAAATATAATTCTTATGAGAGTGTTTATGCGAGCAGCTTAAATAAATATTTCTTTTATTATTTCAAAATTTAATGATCATTGTTACGGTTGAAGTAGTTACCAATATGAAACTACGGTCCATAACAGTTGAGTGAATTCAATAATAAATAATAATAATTATTAATTTCCTTTAAATTAATTACGTGATAACTGAAAACAGTATTCAATTTAAACCAATTATCCCTTCAAGGGCAATTCGGAGAAGGAGAAATGTTTTATTACAATCTTGTTATATAGCCTTATTAGGACCCTAATTTCTGAGACGAGTTGATAATGTTTCATGAGATTAAAATTGGGGTGGCACTCATTTTAATGTACCGAACCATTTTTGATTAAAACCCTATTTCTCAATGTGTTTTAATTATCTATATACGTATAATTAAAATGAAGGATCTGTTTGCAATGTCACAATAAAAACTTTTTACTAAATGCGTAATGAACTTTAATACATAGTACCTACTTACAACAAAGAATCAAGTCTTAAAATGTTTTCCGTTTGTTTTGGCCTATCGTCGAAACGGTAATGCCGATTTTGATGGGACTTTCACTGGTAGATAGCTATTTTAAAGTTACTTTCTTCCTAGGGACTAGTTTATTTATTTAAACTTTATTATAGCACCTAATGCTAGGGTACTATGGGTGGACTTAATGCCTGGTGGCATTCTCTATCAGTCAATCTATTGTAGTTGTGCCAAAATTGATTGTCATCAAAATTGCTTTGGTGTTTTCAACGTGAAATCCTTCCGAAAAGACATAGTATTGTCTATATTATAGAAATAACAGAAAAATTATGAGTACCAAGTAAGAGATAAAAGTCTAGGATTTTTTTATTGTGTATTATATATTTTTTTGCTTCAGAGAAAATATACGCAAAGCCGAAAATAAAATCTCATTGTTCCACTGCTGTTATATGCGCTTTATATTATACTGTACGCTGTTCTCGTGGCCATAACATCCGCCGGAATAAGGTAGGCAGCAGGCATCTATTGTTCTATGAAATATTTCGAAAAATAGAAAATCTTTTCTAGAAACTACAACGCTTTTCTAGTCTGAGATTAGTTTCATTGGTAAAAAACCAGCGATAGCGTAGTGGTTTAACTAATTCTCACATTGCAAAGTCTAGGTTCATATCGTCACATGCACCTCTACAGTGATATATAATAATCCGGTCAAAATAGGCATATAGTTGTCAAATGACAAATACTCCGACAGACGAATAAAATGCCATAAGTTCCCCTAGAATCTATGTGTGCTAAAACTTAATTATTCAAGTTTAACATCAAAATTTTCGGGTTTTTTGCATATCTCTCGAAAACAGTAAGTTTAATGAAAAATATAGCCCAGACCAGCCCAGTAAATCATAAATTATATATAGCCTATTGCACAATAAATAAAAAGAAAAACGATCATTCGCTTTGATATAAAGGTAAATATTGTAAAGGAAAATAATGAAACGAAAATATTGCCAATAACAATTCAGTTGCCTACAATTTATTTATAGTCAAGCGGTCTTGCGACTCGAGTGGTCGATTTGGCAATTTTACTTGGTAATTTTTAAGGCTTCTGCGGACAGGGCCTCAGATAAAAAGCCACCTTTTTGTTACAACTTTAGTTCATAGAATAAATTAATTGTAGCCGAAACTCGGTTCGCTTAATCACTGGAAGATATTTGAATAATTAATTAACTATTCATACTTTTAGTGAATTTGATTTAGTGCTTAGTTTTTCGATGGATATTACGGTTACATTTTATTATTGTGAACCTTAAATCTTTGTTCAAAGTAACTTCGAACTTGAAACTTCTCACTATGAGGGGAGACTGGCGACTAGCAGTGGAACAATAAAATGGTAGAGAATTTTTTTTTCTCCAACTTAATTTGTTATCGCTTTTTGTAATGTTACAGTCAGTTTTGTTTAAATGCGTAAGAAAATTTTGTTCAATTACGCCAAAAAATTGTAATTTTTTTGTTAACCTAATTAAACAAAGCTTTTTTTTGAAAAACATCGGCATGCGTCGTCAAATTATTTTCGGCTTCAGAAAGTAAGAGCTTTCTCTAAAAGCCAATATCATCAATCAAAATCAATATATCAATATAAATATTTCGTTTATTATCTTAACACAGTTACCGGTATTTATTTATTTTTTCTGAGAAACACCTTGCCGGCACAGGCATTGCATTATTCAGCACGGACAGTAACTCCATTAATTAGTCACAATTGCCTCCATTAGAGCTTATATAATTGAACCTTTCAACAATAATTGAGTTCCATTAAAACTGTAATTGTTATAATTCTACGCGCCCGAAACGCCAGCAGCCCTCCCATATCTTAATTATCTCTCAATTTGAGCACCTCTGGCCGACGTCGGCTATTGATACGACACTGTTAATAGCGTATTTTATTCACATTTTTTAAATTAAATTACAATTTTAAATTCGTTCGGTTTTCTTGATAGATAGAGTTTAAGCGACATCTATTTCAGCGTGAAGGAATTAGTATTAAAACAATTCTTTCGGTTTAAAGAATGTGAGAACCTCACAGGTTTCTATACTAGAAGGCTTTTAAGGACACAGATGTATGGCACTCGGTGCGTCTGTCTACCCCGTGATGAACTTGGCGTAATGGTATCTACATATATATTAATACGTGAAGAGATAAATTTGTCCCCCCCCCCTTAAGCAAATTACACAAAGTTACAGTTCATCTGGAAATGCAGGAAGAAATACAATACAATAAATTAAAGAAAAGGTTCAACCAATTAAACCAAAAGTCAATGTCAAACAAAAAGTTCTTGGACTTTTTGTTGTTTTGTGTTTTTGGAATGTCAAAGAATGTTTTTGAATTGAATTGACTTGAAATTTTATATACAGAATTTTTTTTTAGACCATTATATCCGTACATATTTAAAAAATTATTTAATGAACTACCGTCGGTTTTCGGCCGCTGGGCGACCACTAGTAATGGTAATTAGGTGTACTAAAAGACATGAAAGCTTTGATAAGGTTAATGGTTAATTTTACGTGGTACCGGTTACCAATTGTCGGTGTTCTAATTTCAAATTTTGGAAGAGACATTATTATCGATTTCAATTCGGCCATTATCGTGCGTTGTCGGCAATTTCCGCTTGAGCTCGCCGCGCCGAAATAATGTGAATGCATTGGGACTCTTATATCTGAATCAGATGTGAGTGTAACATGTTTTTACTTTCAGACGCTCAGGGTTGAAATTCAAGAGCTTTTACGGTAAGGATGTCAGTTATATGATAATTTATAACAAGGCTATCTTTATTGCAAAAAAGCGATCAGTAAATTAGTGACGAAGATAAAAATGAAAACTCTACAACTTTTGAACAGTGGTACGTAAATTTTGCTAAATAAAGTAACAGACCAAACTTGTGCTTCTAAATATAATGCTTCGTGGAACTCTAAATAAAATGTTTAATATCCTTCAACGTCATATGACTGTAATAACTCAGCGTTCCAAACCGGATATCCGTTACGCGAGTGCAACGTTCCGTCAAATGACATACAAACATGCTGTCAGTGACGCTGCAGTCGCACTCAGTGCCTCGAGAGGGATATATTATCTGGCTTCCACTGTGACATAACGTTCCGTTGCATAGAGCAAATTTAAATATGGAATATCCGTTTCGTTTATAGAAAAAACTTAAAAAAATGAATATTTGATTCGTTTATAACAAAAAATTATAAAATCTGATTTGAACCCAGACCTCTCGAATTGAGAGGCTGAATTTGAAACCACTACGCTGTCACTGCTTTTTGATGAACGAGAATGTCCTCAAATAGTCTTGGTAGAGCATGAGACTCTATGAAACCGCTATAATTATATAACCCCTTCTCAAAACTGCAATATTACTCGAAATGGCAGATACGAAATATCTTCAAGAATATTCTCTTAATACCGATACAGTATTTTCCAAAACAACGTGAACAATGCGAGGTGAATTTCCAATTTCCCATTGAAACTGCTCGTTGGATATAATAACAAGCGTTTGTTTGAGCCATTGTATGTATAACAGAAACTTCAATATCAATCTTCCGTAGATGCTTAGTGTTTCGAAAATTTCCTTTCAAACTATTTTACGAATGGCGTTCTAGTTTACCAATTTCCTTTATACTCTCTTCATGCATACACACCGGTATAAGTGTTATATTGAATGTATGTATATATGTATGTTTATCAGCTGGCCGGTTACCATAACACGGACATTCAAATGCCTAATTTGAAAACGGACAGCCGTGTGTGGAATTGTCCTAATAATTATTACTATACTTACCTTAGTCCAGTAAACCACTCAGCGCTAAAATTAATTAGGTTACAACCAGTATATTAACAGCTTAACCGTTTACCCTAAAGCAAGACCCGCTGTTATTAGTTCACTAATCATTCAATCATCGTCCTAATGACACCCCGAGGCTATTCTAAGTTACACTGGCTTCCGTCTGTGGTTCCTTGTGCAAATATAAATATGTATATTACAATACAAAGTAAATACTGCTAGATGTGCCCGCGACTTCGTCTGCGTTTAAATTTAAATTGATATAAAAGTAGCCTAAGTTACTCCTTATTAAATCAGCTTTCCGCCAGCGAAAGGTCCGTCAAAATCAATTGTTACATATGAAATTAAATTATTACATAAGTTCACTGTATATACGATATAATACTTACATAAATTATGGATCAAAATATTATGAATTAATGGTAACTATATAAAAAAAAGTTATTTAAATTTACATAGATATTTTTGTTACACTCAGACACAGAACAAACAGATATCTCATCACACAAATGTTTGTCCCGGGTGGAAATCGAACTTACGACCTCCGGTTTTGTAGTCTAAGTCTCTAACCACTCGACCATTGGGCCAGTCTAAATGTGTATAATACACGTAAATAAAGCCTTTAAGGCTCTCCTTTGCAGTTGAATAATCCGTTCACTCATAACTATAGACCAGTGTGCGTTATTCCTTTCGGAAATATACGGATAACAATATGAAAGATAAATCTTCCTTACGTAAATGATGATGGGGAAAATATTATTTATATCTCCGATGAGGAACAGCGCGCGAGATGGAAGTATGTATTACCCTTCGTGTTCTCTGGCTGTTTATTGCGTAAGACATACGATATAACACGTGCTATGGAGTCACGGAAAGTTTTTTTTTTAATGTATGCTCATTTTTTATGTGGATTATAAAGGTTTTATTTGTAGGGAATTAGAAAAATATTTATTTCCCAAAACATTGTAAAGCATGCGTATTACAAAAGGCAAAATAACTATAATATAATAAATAAAATAAAAAATAAAATAACGTAATATAAAAAACCAAAAATATGGAGATACAAGTGTGGCGAAAAGGGACCTATTTCGTTGTTATGTAAATTCAAAGCTGAGTGCCAGGATAGGAATCTTAGACCTTTGAAGTCTCCCACTTAACTGAAATGCAAAGCTTTAATACTTTTATTATTTACATGGTATAAAATAACTGTACAGATTTCAATTTTCCCAGCACTAGATCATCAGTTCCAGGAGCTCTCTGTCCCTACCACAAAGCACAGTTGACCAGGAAATGAGATCCACACTTCACGGGCATGCCGCTATTGCATTGCGCTGCCAATAATATTATCTGCTGGCCTTTAAAGGAAATATTTTTTAGAAAAAGAATTGTTCTGATTTGCGAAGAGTCAACATACTTCTGTTTGTCTGTCTGTGGTCGGTAAGCATTTTGTTCAACGCTTTTATTGTCCCGATCCTGGGTGTCTCATAATGACAAGGTTTTGGTCGTAGTCTGCAAACATAGCGAAGTGCGTATTGACATATTGCACATGCGTTAGAAAACATTACATTCTGTATACTACACTGTGGTGCGCTGATTGAATTCAAAGTTATAAAACGAATATAACATTATAAAATCTGAAGTCCGTGCTACGATTTCAACCTAGACCTCTGGCGTGAGTCTACATTTAAACCAGTAGGCTGTCACTATTTAGCTTTTTTTCTGACAGTCATAGTGAAAGGGTCTTTAGACCAGACCAGTCTATGCTGGCAAGTGCGGATTGGCAAAATACACAAACGTCAAAACATTGTATACTTTACTCTAAAGTGTGCGGGTTTCCTTACGTTTCCCTTCACCGTTATAGCGAGTGATATTTAAAGTACCCAGCACACTGTTCTATTTTTCTATCTCCATTCTCTTTAATAAGATATATTTTATTAGTAATTCATCGCGCATCTGTCGTGTTGTTATAGGGTACCAAGTACCAATTTAATTTGAAATGGCTGTGATTTTGAGGAAAGATTTGGTGAAACCTGAGCGCTGCTGTCACTGGCGATCTTCATATACTATTGAGAGATGGCGCCACTTGTATACTCAATAATGCCGTACAAGTTTTAGTGTTTCATATCTATAAATAACAATAAATATGTATTACTATTGTGTATATTGCATAGGTATTCATTGTCGTGTATTTCTTTATCGTTCTTGTTAATGTATTTGTATTCATATATGTTGCTGCATGTATTCTTTAACGTTTTTCTGTTTTTGGACGTAACAATTTTTTTTGTCGTCTTTCATCGTCTTTCTTTCTGGTTTTCTTTTTGCGCTGACTCCGAATAAATTGTTAGCGTCAAAAAGGGGATGGGACATAACCATTTTCCAGCCGCTCTCCGTGATCGATCCAACCGCTGACATTTGAACCCAGACTTTATTCCGGGATTCGTCAGTGCCTTGGATATCCGCTTGAGGCACTTGACCTGAATCGAGATGTATGACCTATTTAGCTATGGATACACTTTGTAGGGACTGAGATTTTTTCAATATAAAAACGAGGACTGCTATAAATTTTATTGACCGCTAAGACATTTAGATTGCCCTTTTCGACCGATACCGAGTGCTTTGTGAACTAGACTGCTGCGTCGGGGACTCTGGGTTCGACTCCGACTCACCGGAAGCATATGTGTGATGAGCATGAGTATTTATTCTTTGTTAAATTATTATTGTTATTATTGTATCATCCCAGCAAGTGTCTAACGGGGTAGGCAGAAAGTACTGAGTGCCAAATATCTCTGTCCCTAAAAACCAGACGCGCTACACTTTTGACTCTTCTCAGCCAGTGTCTGACCTATTTGGTCGAAATAGGTGAGTCTCGGTCTCCCGGCACCTACATTCATCAACACTCACATTAGATATTGAAATTTATATTTATAGGTATCTAATGGCATGGTATATAATGGCATGGTATATAGTTTATATGTAGGGCTTACCGCAGCCTTTCACCGTCCCCAAGGGTTGACTGATAGAATGAAGCCTACGAAGCCTTTGTTCGCCTTTTTCGTTTACATTGCGCACAATAACAATAAATCTTTACCAATATTATAAGGAGGAAAGATTTGATTGTTTGTTTGCATTGAATAGGTTCTGAAACAAATGGACCGACTTGAAAAATTCTTTGACCATTAGAATCCTACATTATTCCTGATGAACATAGCCGATAGAGTATTTTCAAAAAGTAAGAAATCGCTATGAATGCATCGACTATGTAACCCAACGTGTGAAAATATAAAAATCATAAAAAGAAATAAAATAAAAAAATCATAAATATAAATAAATAAATATAATAATAAATATA
>DWUN01005136.1:0-10074 GCA_018249975.1 Passova gellias | reverse complement strand
ATTTATAGATATTATATGATAATAATATTAGAATCTTTTAACATGAGTGTGACTTAAATTTTATGAAACGCACTGGTGAATATTAGTTCTTTCCCTACACGATGTAAGTAAAGCTAATCATGATTTATGTACAATACAAACACTTTTACACTCCTCCTTGTATTACACTCCTCTGTCTACCCCTTCGGGGATTATAAGCGTGATGTAATAAACACTTTTAAGCACGGTACAAGTTATAGGGATTTTTTAATATGATTTGTTTTTGTATTCTCATGCTACTGTTTGTGTGTGTCCTTGACTGCCACGATTTAAATAAATCCAAGCGCGTATCGGGATAGTTGACCGCTATACTATACTTTTATACTGTTACGGAATGATTATCAGCGCAAAGTGATGACTACAACTGATCTGTGTGTTAATGCAAATCAGTGGAATTCGTGACTTCCGTGTCGCGAACCGTGGATACTGAAGTTGTATGACCGTACCGAGCGTGCGCGGGCCGCTCGTGCGGCGCCGTGGTGGCTACGTGCGTGTGACGGGTGTGCTTGTGTCCGCAGCCTCCAGTTCGACCCCGCCCCGCGGCGCGGCGAGCCGCACGTCACGCGGCGGACGCCGGATTACTTCATGTAGGCAACACGTGAGTACACTCTCCATGTATTTACTACTACTACTACTACTACTGCTACTGCTACTATAGCTAGTTTACTAAGCTAGTCTAATTGATATCTTTTGTTATTGAAAATAGTGCTGGGAGTTTTTTTCCATCGCCTTTTTACTCCCGGTGTGCTATAGCCTGACGGGCACACGAAGCCGAAATGAGATGACTGAAACATGACCTTCGTTGAGCGTACGTGTGTACCGTATAATGAATAAAACAATTTGAATTTGAATAAATTTCGCTTGTGATTTCATTTTCTGATCACGGTCCAATTAAAGAAAATCTATTATCAGCTACATGTCAGAATCTATATAAATGTTATCCAGCTTCGTTTATTATTGTGATCGTTTTCAATTGTTGATGTTTGTGCTCGTAAGGCTAGTGTTGTTAGTGGTCCTCAGTGCGGCTTAACATTTTCCACCTACGGATTATCTACTACTTCAAGTTAGTTATGGCATAATAATTTGCTGTTAAACTGAATTTGATTGTAAGTAAACATGATAATGTGGTTCTTGTAAGATCAAATATGTAATTGTATCTTTTAATGTATGTAATATAACATAAGTAATATACGTTCGGTTACAGCTGAGGCGCACATCTCGCGGCTGTGCGGCGGCAGGCTACAGCGAAGGGCGCGCGCCGCCCGCCCCCGGTCCCGCGCCCGCCCGCCCCGCGCCGCCCCCGCCCGCCCCACCGTCGCGCTGCGCATCTCGCGCTGCCTGCACTGGCTCGCCACCATCTGACCGCCCGCCGGCCCGCGCGGCCGCGACGCGGCTCGCCGTCGCCGCGCGCAGGGGAGACGCACGACGCCGCGCTTGCCGCCGCGGCGTCCCGAGGTCTCCGCTTCGCCGCGACGACGACGAGGACGACGGTCGCGTTCCGCGCGGGCCGCGCGCGGGCGAGGGGAACGTTCGCGAGCGAGTCGGCCGCCCGTCGTCCGAAGTGCGGTCGGCGCGGCTGCGGTTGAACGATTACGCCTCGGTTTGTCTACGTGGAGGATGTTCGCGGTGTCCGTCAATGTACACGGCGAGCCCGCGATCGCTTGGCTCATCGCAGTCGTGGATTTATGGACGATCTGTAGCGAAACGAATCGGTAGTGTTTTTGTGAATACGAGTGAACGTCGAGTGTCCGCCGCCGCGAACGACTAGTTGATTATTATAATTATTTCGAGTTAGTTTTTCATGTTTCAAATCGAAAACGCTTAATTTCCGAATGTCACGAGCACGTCCAACGGCGAATCGGGAGCGTCCATATTTTTTTTTTTGCTACAGATCATAAATCGATAGACGCGCTACGCGTGTCCGTGGCTTGGATGAGTCGAACGCGTGTGTTCGCTGCGCGCGCTCGTTTCTATATAATAAAATCTTTCATGTATATAACATACACGACATGTATTGAATGTAACACCCGAGGGCGGGACGACGCGCGTACGTTTGCGTATGTGCGTTTTCTTGATCTCGCATATCGTGTTCCGCCGCCCGGCCCCGCCTCCCTCTCTCCCCGTCTCCCTCTCGCCCCGTCTCCCTCCCTCCCGGTCGAACATCGCGCCGCTTGCTACCGATATTAATGATTTTCAGTTGGCCTTCGACAGTTGCACGGACATTTCTTTTTTTTATTGTGTAACTGGAGGTGTTCCGATTGTATGTTTGTTTGTATTTGAAAAGTAACTACGCACGTGCCCGGGCCGGCGTTCGCCCGCTCGGCCCGTACCGGACGGTGCCAGCGTATGCCAGTAGGTGACCATTAACAGGAGCTCGCGGACACGGTGGGCGGGGCGCGGGGGCGGCGGTCCTGCGGCGGGGGCGGGGGCGGGGGCGGTTATGCTGGTATGTTCATTGAGCGCGGCCGACGGCGATCGATACGGTACCCGGCTATTGTATGTATATCTTTCGATGTATCAAAGACACTTAGACCTCATTAAACGGCGTACGTTTGCTAATACGGTAGTTTTATTTCCGCCACGGGGATGACGTCACCATCGATTCGGCTCGGCACCGACGAATGGACATACCATCATAGCGACGTTTGGCGTGCGGCGCGGAAGGGGCGCGGAGGGGGCGCGTCGCCCGTCAGCTGTTTACGAAAAGGAATGTTCATATTATGTATTGTGTCGGCCAACGTTCAGAACAAATATCTGTAAAGTTTCATTTTGTATTGTCTTTAGTTTTTAAACTTTACAATGATTGATCTATTTTAAAGTGGACTATTTCAGTTTCGTATGTTATTTCTCTTTATGTACAATGACTCGGTCACGTTCGTCCTGCGGTCACGTCCCGGCGAACGAACACAGTGTGCATTTAGTTTTGTGACAGAATGGCAATGATTTATGGTATATTTGTAAGCTGCGTAATGTTTGCGTTCGTGGAGGGCGCGCCGGCAGTTGATGTTGTGGTGGGTTCGGTGGAGCGCAGTGCAACCATTCTGTCATGGAACGTCCGAATAGTGAATTTCGAGATTAGTGTTTTATTTTTTTCTAAATTCTCCTGTTCTTGTGCCACAGTACCTGTTTAACATGGAATAAAGTGATTCACAAGAGTGGAGCTTTAATAGTTTTCATTTTTTTTTTTTCTACTTTCTCTCGGTCACTCACAGTTGTTTTAGGTCATTTGTAAATACCTGAAATACGGGGCCGTCTCGAAGGTTTATTAATATTGAGTAAATTTAAGGGATGTCCCCCCTCCCCCCTCCTCCCCCCTACAATGTACTCCTGCAATATGTAGCGAAGGAAATAATAATAATAATAACGTCATAGTTTTATATGAGAATAGTAACGTGTCGATGTGAAGCAGCGGTATGAGTTTGAAACTGACGGATGAAAATAGGAAATAATTGATCCGGTAGTGGCTGTTGAAATTGTCTAATTTTGCAATGAATTTCGTGGTTTTTTTTTTTTTTAGTAACGCCTATATTCCACTTAGCGAAAGGTGTCCCCCGACTCCACTAGTATCAAATCGTCACTGGCAGAAGTAATTCCATGCAACGGAAACACTCTTTTAGATTTTGACGTTTAATTTGTTTCTTTTGTCAGTGCCATCGTTAATTTTAAGTCACCATCCGGTGTACGAGGTCGCATACGGATTGTACATTTCCAAATTGCAATCAATTCTGATGCACTTCTAATTCGACGTTGTAAAAAACGTGTGTAGTGATTTATACAAAGACTCTGCCCACCAACGACATCTGAAGCCACACGTTTCGTCTAAGTATTAAGTATGTAAGTTATAGGTAACCGCGATAAAATATTCAAAAAAAAAAAACTAAAAAAAAAAATTGTATAAAAGTGAGCTTCAGTTGTGTGAAATAAAACGACATTTGGACTCTTTAACGTTGTTGCGTAATTGTATCGATTGTTACGGCTTCCGCTAGCATTGTTTCACGCAAACGAAGCTCAAACTTTAATTAAGGCTTTCCTGGCAAACCGCGTAGGCATTGTAAACGTGAAAGGAGAAAAATATGAAGCGTGCAAGATCTTTTATATGAAGCGAATGTTTAGAAAATATGGTGTGAACGGCGTGTGGGTGATATTGCGCTAATTACATTTGTATATGACGTTCAAACTTCCGAGACACTTCTGCGAGCGGCAAACGCAATGATAATATTATGGAATATAAAAAAAGGAACCGTTTAAAATCAAATTTATTCTTACAACTCTGTACTATGCCCGTTGATAGGAATTAGATAATAAAATTAATTATAATAAACAAAAAAACATCTATTATTTCCACATATCCTTACTAGTTTTAGTTGGTTCTATAACATAAGCGTTTTAAATACGGCAATATCCATTGCGTGGCTTTATATAGGCGTTCATTACACATGTTTCAGTGTAACTATCAAAATTAATGGCATGCGTTAACGAGACATAAAATTTTGAACTTGTATTTTCCATTTTCTATATTTATCAATTTATTTCTATATATAGGAAGCAATGAGAGCACTGATAGCCTAGTGGTTTTGAATTCAGCCTCCCACTCCGGGGGTCTGGGTTCGAACCTGGCACGCACCTCTGATTTATTACGTGCGTTTTACAAGTAAAAATTTAAATATCACTTGCTATAACGGTGAAGGAAAACATCGTGAGGAAACCTGCACACTTTAGAGATATTATAAATTATATATTATTTCCTGAGGCGTGTGAAGTCTACCAATTTGCACGTGGCCTAAATCCCTCTCACTATGAGGCGAGACCCGGTCCAGCAGTGTTAGTTTGTTAGTCACAAAAGGGTCGAAAGAAAAAATAAAAAAACTAATAATTCCACGAAATACTGTGGAAATTGGCAAAGTTAGTTTATATAGGGAAAGAGAGCGGGCAGCAAAAATGCAATTTGTTCTACAAATGCATTTAATAAATAACGTAAAACTATAGTTGTTTACGTTTATATGGTCATTGACAAACAAACCAATTCAAGGACATACCAAAAAATGCGGACAACGGGAAGGACACTTTTAAAAAGCTGACTCTGAAGTGATCTTCTATAGGACGCTTTCTCAGAATATTTGAAAGTTTGGAAATTTTTATACTTTCGTTTTGCTGTAGATTATAAATTATGAACAGCGTTGAAATACGGAACAGAAAATGTAGAGTTCCGAAGGTTTCACCTTATCGTTATCAGTAATGCGTTCGCTCGTTAAGGCCAACGGTTAACGTTTTCGTGAGAGTTTCCATTTATTAAATACGTATCAATATATATAAATAAATACGATACGTTAAAATTTTCTAAAGGCATCTTTTCGATGATTAAATGATGTCAAAGTATTTTCATTGCTGGTGATTTAAATAAGTAATGCATTTTTTGAAAGACTGTTTGTATATTTCAACTACTTGAATTTCATGTAATTTAACATACATCATGCAGCCTTTTCGAGATGCTTAATCATAAGAAACATGAATAGATACAGAATTGAACTGAAAAATTAGACCACCAATAAGCACTGGAGCAATATGGTACAATATGCTTTATGCTTCCCACACTTACCGGAGAGATTTGTGCCCAGAAATGCCATTACAAATGAATTAATAACCACAAGATTAGATAGGTTTTGAAAAATACTTTACGTACGTACGTACTTATTACGTACAGTGGATAATAACATACAAACAACAATATATTTCTTCTGCTACCTTTATCAGGGAATTCCACGTTTATCTGTACTGAGATACGTAAGAAAAAATACAAACGAATATAACAAACAGCTATATTAATAATGCTTTCAAACATAAATATAGATCATTTTGATGATTACGTATCCCGTACATATGCAATGTAGCTATTTATTGTTACGTACGTAGCAATATTTATAAATCATAAACGTCTGTTAATAGCATTACGAATGATATTAACCGGCTGCCAATGATAAATTTATTAGTACACGTCTGCCAACCAATACCGGGCTACTAATTTAGTGTTAACAACTTGGATACATTTAGAGTATTTCCAAATATAAATATATAGAAAATGGGGACCTTACCGATGTTAACCAAACCACAATCGCTTCGGATTGATAATTCGGATAGCGAGCGATGACTACTGATTTAGATAAGACGTACCCAATGAAAATTCAGAACGTCAATAATGTTCTATCACACCGTGCGGTCAACTGAGCACTGTTATGGAACACTTAACGAAAAGGGATCACTTGTATCACAAAATTTATTTAATTCCACGATCAATGATCTACGCGACACGCCGGCATACGAGCGCGTCGATCGATGCTCGAGAGCAACTGACAGACAGAGGAAATCATCGGACCATGCGCCGGCGCAGGCAACCCGACCGCGTCGATTCTCCACGAATACTTAATAGTGTCTTTAGAAATTATGGGAGATTGAAATCGGCTGGGTGTCTCGGTGTTTATTCACCGTGTAAGCCGATGTATTTTTAGTAAATACGCAGGGGCAGGTAACATCTTCTGTAGGGCCAAGGGCTTCTATCGAAATGGAGATTGTAGATAACTCATTATTCATAACATTATTATTATATATTTTCTGTCTATCATTCAACTATCGGATAGTGTATTAGGAATTAGTTTATACCGAGAATCTGTACTGTAATAGTAAAATTAAATAGCAATAAAATAGTTGTTGAGATCGATATAAAATAAAAATCTTAACACCAATTTATTTTTGTTATTAGTACTAGATTGCCATGTAATAGATTGCGTTACAAAACTAAACTAATGAACTCACCGAGAGTTCAATGTTTTATTCTAACACAATATGAACACGACTGCCTTGAGAGCTATGAATAAATTTTGAATAAATTTGTTACGTGATATTTACAAAACAAGATAACTTATCAACATCACACGATGGTGTGTTTGAGTCTTTTTGTGAAATTGTAATGTGTTGAAATTACGTTTCTATTAAACAGGTTGAATGAAGTAATATAGAGGAAGCTAATACAAGGTTAGTGTTACTATCACACTTATTTCTGTCACAAAACGAGTGTTGAAAGTATGGGGTAAGTACCAAAGGAAATAATGTCATAAAAATTATAACATTATAGTTTCATTGTTTCTTTGCAGTTTGTTAAGGATTCCGATGAGTAGCCAACTCGTGAGCTTCGTTTTAAGCTCTTCAAGGCCTCTGAGATAACTTATTCACTAATTTCTGACATTTATCATTTTCATATTCTTTTTTGTTACCAGCCTGTAGATAGTTGTTATAAGCGTTGTTTAAAAAAAATAAATTTAATAAGTAATTTAACACATTCACAATGATTAATACTTTTAATTGTTAGTATTACGATTGTTACCAAGTCCCACTAATATCTCACTCTCATCCTAGAAACAAACGCCAAACAACATGTCCGATTTTTGTGCAGTAAAGTGTAAATTTCATGGTAAAATCGCCCATCTGAGCGGCGGACGCGCAACCTCAGTGCGTTGACATGCTGTTCCGTGTTATTGATCCAATTCGATCCCGTTTCGAATTAGAACAATAGACGTATTTAGAACGAACAAATGTCCGGTACGATTTCTTTAGTACGTTATTTAAATAACCATGACAAGCAACAATTTAAAACAATGTGTATTTTCCGTAAATTAAAATGTAATGATATTTTTGTACCATAGTTCAGAACTTCAGCGATAATATTGAGATAAATGTAATAAATGTGATACTTATTGTCGACAAACATTAAACCTACAATCCAATATAGTCACTTTTAATATACTTTTAATATGGATTATGATTTAAAATGGATTACGTTGAACTACGGAATGTCCATAACATACTCATAAATATTTGTTGTTTAAAATAGAGCAAAGAGCACCTGCATGATTTAAATGGTCACAAAAGATATGTAATTTCAAATAATCTGCTCTGATACACCGGTTGCTCCGTCGATAATACTACAAAATGTTAGTGTTAAATCACGCACAGATAAAAAACTGACAAGTTCTGTTCTATTTCAAGAATTCAGTACCTAATTTTAACCTGTAATTGCACGATTTTTTCTTTGGCCACACAAAAAAAATTTTTTTGGATATTAATTTTTTTATATTTGGCAACATTATGCATTAGGGTGTTGAGATTTTTTTAAGGTCGTATAAATTAATATACCAATACAGAATGATTACACCATTCAATTGTTAACAGATGATGTTCATGGAGATAACAGACTAAACAAATTAATATATGAGTGATGACCATAAATATTTGTGTCTGGGTGCAAAATTAAATTACATAAGTATAGATATACGAGTATCATGTCAAAATTTATTATATAGTTTATAATCTGTCTAATTACAACAGTACCGCTTAATTTGCGATTGAATGGCCTATGGTGGAAAAGTACCAAAATAAACTATTTTTATTATGCATAAAAATACATTTCAACCACTCATTCCGGTCATCTGTATTTCTGTTTAAATCAATATTGGGTAGAAAGGATACCAGGTAACAGTAACAGTAACAGTGATTATTTAACCGAAACCAAATAAAAGACGGCAATAAACATTTATCACATCAATCAATAAGATACTCACAAATCAAAGAACACCGCTAGGGACTTTTTGAAAGGCATTAACGACGTTGATAAAACACTTTCCGAGCAATATTTATGTCGTCTTACGAAAGTATCGTGGACAATATACAATCAATCTTTAATTAAATCTTTTTATGGCGATTAACATTGATTATTAGAAAGTTAAATCGAACTCTATAATCCATTCGATCGAATAAAAATCGATTAAAATCGTATTGATTACAAACATTTTTTTTTTGATATCATACTTTTGAAACATATCTCCAGTTCCATAGTTTAATTACATATTTGGTATATAATTGTAGCAACATTTTTTCACTATTTTCTTTAGGTCACTCACAGTGGTTACAGCCATTAATATCATCATACTCGTATTATGTATATCATTATACAAATAGGACTGTAGAAAATAGTGTGGGAATAAAATTAATGTCCTGCACAATTACCGCACCGAACAGTATAAGAATATAAGAAATTTCACTCCTCTTTTTTACCCACTACAATTCCCTGCCCAGATGTGTGTTACACACAACACTCGCATAAAATAACTTATTTCATTGTTCAGAGATCTGCGTAGATGAAGCCAAATGACTGCACAGGTGACCAATATAGTATGACACGGGGACCACTGTACCAAACTATTTCAATACAAGTTATAGTATGATTTGGATTTGTTTATTAATTGTAGGGACTATGTAAGGACATTTCTAAAGTAGGTACATACGCAGTTATATAATAATCCAGAAATAATAATTACGACAATCATTTCTGAGGTTCCGTACAGAAATAAATGACATTTCGCACTGAACCAATTCGCTGTTTCTATATATTTTTTGAGAAAAATTACACTTAATAGATTATAATATCTGAATTTACACAAAAACCGTAAATGTGCGTAGTAAATTACGAAAAATTACTACAAGTGCGAGCTTAAGTGACACTCGAACAATAAATTCGTCAAGCTGACCCGACATATCACGTTAACGCTGCGAGTGTTAAAAGTTCAAAAAAATATTGCAATAATAAATACGCTACAGATAAATATCTTGCACTTATTCATTGCCTGAGGTCACAGGAGCTGTATTCGGACGAGGAAACACGGAACGATTTCACTAAAATGAACTTTATTGACGAGTAACAAAGTTGGTTTTTTAAACGTACGGCGGGCCGTCGTCGCCTTTTTCGGTTGACGCCGGCACCACAATTAGGTATCGCGGTGTAGGTCAGTGCGAGTCCTTTAGCGAGGTAAGTCCGGGGGAAATCGGTTTCCTCACGAATAGTTTTAGGGTTGCGTACAAACATTTGAAAATATGTAAATCTGATATTTATATGATGATGCATATTAATTGACCGCCTCGTTGGTCGTGCGGTTGCTAGCGCGACTGCCGATCGGGAGGTCCTGGGTTCAAATCCCGGGTTGGGTACTG
>DWUN01005135.1:0-10075 GCA_018249975.1 Passova gellias | reverse complement strand
TTCAAATTTAAAAATACATACAACCCTAAATGTTCACCCCTCTACCACCAAACCTTATTTTTAATAACGATATTAGTACTTTAATAATTTTCTACTCAGGGGTGTCTGTAATAAAGATATTCCAGAAAATTAAAATGCTGCCCAAAGTCACTAGTCCACGTGTACGAAGTTGCGGGGCATACTTAGTATAATTACAAATTCCATATCAAAAGCATTACTAGACAATTTATCAATAAAGGTAAATAAAACCGATTGTTATATTTCGCTGGTAATTGCATTTTTTTTCAATTTAACGTACACAAGTAATATAAGCTGTTTATATAACTATTTTGAATATAGAAATAAATAAACTAATAATGTTGTAAATGAAAGCAAGCTAGTAAATCAATGAACCAAATAAATCCCTACCGAATAAAACGTGATAAATCATAAATTCAATATTTTTGCTTGATTCACGTCGGTAGGACGTTCTTCAAGTGTGTAACGAGCCTAACTAAATGCGCTCGTTGAAGCAAGAGATTCTTCACGGCTACAACTAAGTCGCCTCTCGTTCTGCTTGTACACCTGTACACAATGCATTTTATTGCCAAACAGCCGTTAAACAAGAATAACTGAACTCCATTCGATTAAAAAAAATATATCACCAGCGTAATTGAATTCGTCGTTTTAATTAATATTTTTATTGAGGCTCAATAGCGGCGACATCACTGAGTGAAACGCGTTTAGAAAAAAAAAATCTGTTTTCCCGCTAAAACATTCTACGAACGATTACGAAAATGTCAAATGGCGTACGTCACCATACGTTCTAAAACGGTTGCGTATGTTGTGTTGACATTTAATTGTATCTTATTATACGTACAGTTTATTATACATTATTAATATGTTAATATTAAAAGTTTATAGCAATCAGTAACATAAAAACCTTTTTATTAACTATATATTCAGAATGTACAGTCATGGACAATTTATCTACCGATTTTATTTCGTTTTACAAAGGCTAGAAATAAACTGTTATTATCTGTGATGTTTAAAAAATTAAATTGTCTTTACAGTCGTTAATGAAACTGGACTGAGAGTTTTTCAACAACATATTTATGTGTTAACGCTACTATAACAGTTCTTTGTATGATATTAAATGGTCAACCAATTTTTCTAACTGCATAAATATTTTGTTTATTTCACATCTACATAACGTTTAACTCATACGACAATATGCACTTTCGTCATTTGAATACACGTTAAAATAGCTTGCACGGAGTCTTAAATCCATTAAAGAAATCTGACTCATCATAGTCTATTACATCATTTTATTCAATTGGCCAATTGTGTGAGTGAACTGTGGCCACCACCTAAAACATCATTTGCCACATCTCGTCATACACAATCTAGATATGTTTCAAGGAACATTGTAATTATTATGGTGATTTCAGTGAAATACAAAGATTTAAGCTTTCGCTTGTGGATTTCTGATTTGTGGTAGGCGTCCATGACCGAAGACAACTATAATCGTTACTTTATGTATATAAGTATGATATAATCAATATGTATTATGTATGAGTAATTCGACGTCTTGTCACTAGCATGTTTCTGCGCCATTCCGCATTGGGACACCCTGGTCAATTATGCTCAATGGAGCGCTTTATTAATTTACATCCCAGCGTTGGGCACTCGCCCAGTTGGACGTAAATTCAAAACTGAACACAATTTTAAATGTTGTTCAATTTTCACGCGTATACCCTAAACATTTTCGGTATAAAATGTACCCTATCTGTTGCAGTATAACTCTTCTATCTTTCAGTAAAAGTCCAATCAAAATCCGTTCAGACATTCCGAAGTTTACGCCGAACAAATAGATAGACAAGCGATATTTTAAACAGTTTCAATACCGGTGACATGTAAATAGCCCGATGGATATCCGAAATTGCAGTTATTTCGAAATCTCCGACAGACAATTCAATTTTATCTATGCGTATAGGTAGGAGTGTCTTTACTGTCCTAAATATGAAATTCCTAGAACTATTAGTATTCAGGATATTATTATATTAGGGTAAAATGTTTACAAATTTTTATACGTTTCGCGGAACCTCTTACCTGCCAGAGTTATAATTTTTTTTTGTTATCGGCCTGGTACTTCGGTAACAATAAATATAATACATATATAGAGATTATTAACATAGTGAAGTATATACATACAGTACATGTTACTGCGCAACATAATATATACAAAATAGTACTGATATGAAAAACTGTCTCATTAAATATAGGTGTTATTCATAGCTTGTTGCTTATTTTCGTCGTCATAATGTTTATTTAACGATAAATTTTCCGATAAGCGTCATGTCATCGTTCTACCTAGAAATATAATTAAATCATTAAACAAAACGGCAATTCTGTAGTAGTCACCGTATACATTTCATTGCTCGCGTTACAAAAAGATAAGAATATTTTTTTTTAAGTCATAACCAATTATAACCAGCCTGTCTTTGGCGCATGAAACTTTTGTATTTTTAATTAGTAATGAAATGTTTTGCTCCGATTTATTACCAATTTTTTTCAATAAGCAATTTCTCATAAACCGATAGTCTCGTTCGATGTATCCCTAATGGAAGTACCGAATCGTTTGGCACGATATCCGCCCGAATAATACTGTCCTTTGCTATTCTCGCCCTACACCCTATACATATCAAATGGCTTTTACTAAGGGCCAATATATATTTTACTCACCACCATGTTCACCTTGTGAACATCTAGTCAAAGTAACTATCACGACCTATATATTACATTGTTACATTCATCGTAAGTGCAAAATTAAAAATGAGTTGATTATTAAGTAAATCAAATCATAGACAATTTTACTCATAACGTTATATATTGTATTTTTTTTTGATATTGCATAATTATATAAAAAAAATGAATTATATATAAACGAATTAATATTCTGTATTTGAATTTTAATCATTTATATTAAGGTTTTTCATTTTTTTAATTTTCATTCTTAATTTTATATTTCGAAAAAAAATCTCGTATAATACTAATTTTATGCAGGTATATTAAAAAAACCATTGCTTGTACATACATTTGTTTAGCCTTTATTACAGTTAAAACAATGAACAGCACAAACAATGGAATAGAACAATAAGAAAGGGCCAACTTAATACCTGGTAGCGTTCTTCCAGGTACGAACGTTGAAGTCGAATATTTTGAGTTCGAAATGTTTTTTTGTTTCTTGTGACCACAAAAATGAATGTGTCATTTTCCCATTAAATAAATTCCCAGTAAACGTTACGGCAGATGATACAAATTTCTGAATAGCCGAAACATAATGGTAGATAATATGAGTATTGGATAAATCATAGAATCCTTATAATGTTCGGAAGGTGCGGGAGGCCCGTGGGAGGGGAAATTATAAGTCTATTTTAAGCCGCTTGTCTAAGAAATACTAGAACCATCTAATATTATTGTAAATAATATAATTAACATAAAATTATCGTTATTTTTTTGTTGCTATTCATGTTGTTACTCAAATAAAAAAAAATGTAGCCAACATATCATTTCACTCCTAATTCAAATAATACTCACATTTTAACAGTGAAATTCTGGCTAACACTAAGTTGTTGTTATAAAAAAACCAAGTAATGTTCGATTCTAAACTCGACATTAACCGGCTAATCTCAAGTAACCTTATGTGACTGATTAAATGGAATATTTAGAAGCGTTAGTGAAACTCACGTGGCCTAAGTAAATAATCTTATCAAGAACAGTGAGTAATAAGTAAATCCCATGGTACACATGTCACGGGTCACGGGAGACTGGCAGTTTAGTGTTCGAAAAAAAAGTATACAAATAGAAACATTTTTTTTTAACAAAACTAACTGGTTTTTGTGTATTGCCAGTGTTAACAACATTAATTTCTTTTTATGCTTGCTAGAAGGTTATTTCAGACGTCACGCTTAGCTGTTCGTTGAATCTTCAAGATTACTTCGCTAATGTAATTTTTTTATGATACCTCATATACGTAATTCAATAATAATATTAGTATTATATTAGTATAACTACTTACCTACCGTTAAAACAGAAAAATATTAGCGAAGCAATAAATAACAATTAATAGACATAGCTGATTGATCTAATCATAGATAAAGTAATCAGTTAGGAAATATTGTGTTATATAGAAATTCAGTTTCGTGTCTTAGATATATAAATTTAGTTACTTGGTGGTCATAATTAATTTTCTTAAAAATGTAGATAATACATTAATTAAAAACATATAATTAACATAACATTGTAATTTATGTAAAATACGTGTGGACGAATTGCAATAAATTTTAAATCAGTCGGCAAAGTAAATTAGACGTAGCATGTACGTGGATTAATTTAAAAATGAGTATCAAATAAAGTGGTATCTCGTGTCGGCCTTTTTAAAATTACCAAAAAAAAAAAAAGTATCTCAGTTCAGGTCCTCAACCTTTTTTATTGCTACATATTATTTTTTATGTTCGTACAGTTCATTATATATGTGGAGTGAGCAGACGTGGCTCGTTTTGTTACAGAATTGTAGTATATAATTGAACGAGTTCAATGACCTACGGAAAATTAACATACTTTAAGGTTGCAATATCATAATTTTTGTCTTAAATAATGAGAAATATAAAACAACAGACTAAATCGCTCGTTGTTTTTTTTTAAATATAATAATTAGTCTCATTCGAAGTATAATTATTGCTCGTTTGGAAAACATCTGTGTTAATAATGTACGATTTTGAATAACACCAAACATAATATTATTTCAATGTATTTTGAACACATTATTCACTTGTCATAGCTGTGTCATCTACAAATTAATACAATTAAATGGTGATTCATAGTGGTTTATATTTTATTCTCTATGGTGTTAGATAGAATGAAATATTTGTTTTAAACGGGTCCTATTAAATATGTCACTGCAAGCCCGGCATATGAATAACTCATAAATGTTTATTAATACTTACTGTTTGCAAAATACGATCAAACAATAGGCATTCAAAGTGGAATAATACTTAACAAGATATTATATTCATAATAAATTGCAATTATTTCTTATCCACACAATGCTGGTACCAACATGCGATATAAATGAGGAAATAAAATAATCAAATGTAAAAAAAACCCTCGAATTGACATAAAATAAAAAAATTGTGAAGTTCGAATGTGTTAACACTAGGAAATCTAAAAGAACAGAAAACAAATAATTAAATCGATAATTAACCTTAAATACACAATGTCCTTTAATATTCATGTATGGTCGATGATATCTGCAATCACTAGCCGTTTTATAAATGAAACTATTGGAATTGAAAAAAAAAATTACAGTCCATTCAAAATTCATTCTACCAGTCTTGTTTATCTTATAGAATTTTATTTTATGTTATATATAGAGCATGTACGCAGGTCATGACTGTCATTAGCATCTATAGATGTCTGGCTTCAAACAAAACTGTTTGATGTTTTATTGAAATTTAGTTATAAACATCCTACTTTTAGATCAATCAAACACTTGTCTAGAGTTGAAATTAGTTGGATTATGCTATTTCAATGTTTGCCTTCAAAATGTTATAGACGAAAATGTTAGGAATGTAAAAGAAAGAAACAACAGTAAACTACTCCTGTCTACCACAGCTCTTAACATCACATGCAAATATGATCTGTATTTAATGAACGGAATCAGAAAATAGTTATTAATGGCTTCTATCGATAAAACAAAACATGGACTAATAACCCATCATTGAATCAATTTCAACTTGATTACAACCACACTTGATTCATATCTTGCTTCACTGTGATGCATTAAACATTAAAGATAGCTTGCATCTTGGTTAATACGGGTTACATGCGGATGATACTAAATACATTATCACAAATAAAATCCAAGCCTTTTTGTACCATACGATTATATGACAAACTGGGTATCCTAAGACTGGGTACCAACAACCCTAAACGGTCACAAGATGTGAATTATAAAGGCTAAAACCTACCCATCCAAAGCTATGATTGTTTTAATACTTTTTAAAATACAGAAAAAGTTTTAAATCTCTTCTGCGTCATAAGTATAGTTTATTCAATTGACAATTAGATTAGTCCAATGTTATATGCATGTTTTCTGAAAATATAGGGGCCTGTACATAATTAACACAAATGAATCACTTAAATCAGAGAAATATAATGCAATCTGATGGTATGTTATAAAAGAAGCATTTACATACCTGTTTTAGTCGCTCGACATCTGTCCGCGCTTGCTGTAGCGACTGTTGCTGCTGTGCTGCAGCTGTGGCCGTCTGAGACACTTGTGTGTATGTGGGATATTCTAGGTTTACATTCAGGAGTTGTGCTGCATTATCTCTGGCTTCGTACGCTAGACCTCTTATTTCCAGCTCTGAGGCCGTATGCATCAACGACTGCAGGTCCAACTCCTGCACGTCCACGGATCCTTTGTACATAAATTCCACCAGCAAGTTGATCTCCGAAAACGGAATGCCCTTCAAGATCACGATGGGGTGCTGACATGGGTTGTCCCTGTATAGAAAGAAATGACAACGTGAACATTAAAACACCCTATCACCATGATCTTGAATAACGTTAATTTATCTAAAAATATAATGTAGTTATTAATTTTTCTTATCATGCGATAAAACAAGTGTATATTGAATTCCCAGTTTTTTCGTGTAATTATATGAAAATTCATATTTTTCATTGATATTACTGTGGTAGAAACTATTTCTGAAATATTTCAATACATAAAACACGATATTTAATTCACATTTTACGAAATCACGAACATGCAAATTTAAAAATAATTTCGTAAATTGGAGCAGCAGTGTCGAAAAGTGGGTTTAATTTAAATATAGAATTACAGACTTACTTGAATATTTGTTCGAAGTAAGGACTGCAAGCGGACAGGACCAGCTTGTGAGCCTTGAGGGTTCCATCTCGGCAGGAGAGCGTGACGTCGGCCAGCGCCGACGACGAGTAGATGGTGGTGAACAGCTGGCTCAGGTTCTGCAGGTGGTTGTTCCACTTCAAGTGGAACGTCTTGTCGCTCATCACCCCCTGCATCTGCACCACCACAAACACTATCAAACACTAATCACTCACTGCTTTAAAAATCGACAGAAAACCGTCTGTGTTGCGACCGCTACATAAAATTATAATTATTACAACTTATTTTTAGAACGATGCCCGTAAAAAACACTATACGTACGCGGTATGACAGTGTAATACTGTAGGTACGCGCCGCCGACGGAATTTAGAGCTATAAAATTTTATTTATATTATATTCGGCAAAACAGAAATTTTGACTAAAACGATCGCACCACTAATTTCTCACCTCGTATTCGCTTTTCCGACTTCCCGATTTTTCACAAGTAACACCGAAACATTTCACAAAAATTTTAAATACTTATTATGTTACACAGAAAGCCGTGTCGTAAAAAACAGAGTGGGGCACGCCGTGGCCCCCTCCTTGCCCCGGCCCCCTCGCACACAATCAATATACGGAATATGAGAGCGCGGCGCGCCGCCTCGCCCCCCGCATGCTTTATTATACCGTAATTAAATATATACAACTTTATAAATTGTATACAGGCGCACACACATTCCAAGTTAGGTAGTAGGCAATGCTATACAAATACATATTACATTATATTATTGATGCCGGCAACTGACTCGACCTAAACACCTGCATTGATTTTTGCTGCACAAGTGTTTTATTTAATTTTAGTTAAATGTTAAATTAAACAACCAAGTACACTATGATTTTTAATACAAGTGTGCAATATGCACTCTGTCTTTCATTAATGATCAATAATTTACTATATTTATATGAAATTACTAATATTCGTATACATTTCAACCCAAAATGGGCCCCTTCTTCCTAATAATAAATAGTAGGGTGAGTATGTGTGTAAAAAGTACTTCATCTCTTTTTACAACATATACGTCGTGTACACACACACTACCATAACCTGCAGAGAGAATAAACTCAACAAGACTTCTTTTTTTTATTTAAATTCCAAGCTCTCGTCTACAAGTACTCAGAAAAGCATAATGCATTTCTATTTTCTATAGTCTATAGGTCTTTGCTAAGATTTATCAAGAGGTGAAAGTTTAATATTAATAAAATGGCTGTTATTTGTACGAATCTTAAAATATTACATATACAATGGTAATATTCATGACTGACTTGAAAGAGAAGGGCGCATGAGCAGTTGCATGAATAATATTCTATTGCTTATTTATATACTCTAATACATGTTTGATAGATACAAAATGTTGCTAACGTAATTAAACAGGTGACCTGATAGTGTTCTATGAAATAATTTCATGTACATAACATATTTTTCAAAATAATTTACTATATTGCGATTAACGATGAATACGCTAGATTATGATAGTTACATGCAACTATAATCGAACGAAATAAACAATTTTATCGAGTATTGCAATAAAAGAATATTAATAAAAAATAATGTTTAAAGTTAATAATATTACAAATTGATTAGTATCTACTTATTATTTTAGAGTTACTCTATATAATTGTAGTAACTCTGTGCTGCCATCTGATAACAAAAAGTAAGCAATTACAAATTAATATTATAAACACATTCGTTTTGTAATGTTTATTATTTTTGTGATGATTATTTTAAACATTTTATGTTTATTTTTACCATGTACATCTAATTGTTATATATTTCTGAATAATATTTTAATTGTTCTAGTAATTCGTAAAACCTTTAAATTTTAGTTAATTCTTCACTTTTTCAAGTACAAAACAGTCTAATTGATAATTAGGTTCTTATAAAAAGCCCGTCTTTAGAATCTGTCCTTACCATAGACTTTAGCCGTAATTGTTAGTTGTTACATTTCTTTTGTCAGGCAGTTTTAATAATAACTGAATATGTCACTGTTGTCAGTTGTATATTGCACGTTTTGGAAGGTGGTACATTTGTTGTATACACCGCACTAACAACGAAATCAATAATACGTTATTCGAGCGAACTTGTCAAGATAATTATTGTATTTAAATTTGCTACTTGTAGTATAATATATCATTTATTATTATCTAGTCCTTGTAGGGTATTGTTTTTTAAATCGCAACAAATCTACCGCTATGAGTACTCCGACGTTGAAAATTTCTTCACCGAATGTAAAATACACAAATGATTATATTATCGCGGACTACGACTATGAAGATACTTTGGTTACTAAGAAGGATGATGTATTAATTGTAAGTGTGATTTTACATTATCCCTAGTGATAACATAATAGTATAGAACACTGAATGGTGGACGCAAATTTTCCTGTAACAGCGAGAAACGTATAGATCCTTACGCATCTACACGTGAACATTAAATAAATGTTCTAATTACAGTTTCATTGATAGAAGCAACTGTATAATTAAGTGTTTTCGAAAATATTTATTTTTATGATAACAGCCAATTCGAAGTGTTGATATTATTTTAATGAATCTGTACAAATTTATTGCGCATGAATTGTGCTTAAGTAATTAAATATTACTTTAAATCATTTAACATTAGTCGAAATGGCCCAAGTATGAGCTGTTTGGGGAATTAAGGCAATTTTTTTTCAGTTGTCATGAAACTCATGACATTTAAATACGCTACTTATACCGAAGTTATCATACACGCTGAATGTCCTGTTCTGTAATACCATTTATGAATGGACTTAAGTCGGTACAGGCTGAATAGAATTTCCCACCAACAGATAAGGAGTACTTCGATCTATGGTAACCACCGTCCTACCTGTTGTGTCAATGCTTTCTTTTTTTTTAATTCTTAATAATCTACTGTTTTACCGCTATCTTGCCTGATAGTAAGCGAAGATATAGCCTACGATGTAGCAAGTATGCTTTACAAATATTTATTAACATTTCTTTTGAAGTGTCAGGTATTTTTGTACAACGTACAGCAAATATGTTTTTTTACCCTATGAGAGTAGTGAACGAACAAGCAGCAGTCACGGGTGGCCACTGCCGCCCATGGACATCTGCAACGAACCTCTCACAGGGCTGTAGGGATGAGAC
>DWUN01005134.1:0-10078 GCA_018249975.1 Passova gellias | reverse complement strand
CCCTTCTGGCTATAGTAGACTAAATGATGCCCAAAATAACTATTCCACGCGGACGAAGTCGCGGGCACAGCTAGTGTAGTGATAAACTTCAAAGTATTAAGGCGCTTACGCTAAAGATACGACTAAACGCATTGTTAATTTTCAAATGGATATTGTTCGGATAACGTACAGTCAATTTAATTAGCATGAGATGAAAGCAATATTAAAGGTTAATTAGCCGTTAATGCAATAAACGCGGCCTGGGTGTCGGCCGGGCTCCGGAGACACACGTGACAACCTTGGGCCGCTTCGCATGCATACAATATTATATAGTTTGGAATCGATACGCCAGATTGAACCCTGTATTTCACTTCGTTAGTACATACGCTCATAAAGCTCGTACAAGGAGGTATTGTGCTTTTATCTGGCGCATAACGTGGCTCTAGATAGCCGTGTCCTACTTTTAACCGTACACCGCTGTGAAATGATACGAGCGCTCCCTGCACCGCAGTTCCCGGCCATACATTCACGTTTATTGCAGTCCGTAACGCCTGGCATGCCGATCGCCCGAGGCTAGAACACCTTGCGATTTAATAAAATTTGTATCTGCACCTACACACGCCGCCTGCGAATAAGAGTTCGCGTGGAAGTATTTTAAGTGGGTAATATAAGACGCCGGGTGTCGCAGCCCGTGCCGGCTCCTCCGTAAACTAATTAGCGAGGCTCTTAGATCTTCTGATTGCTTTAACACGCGTACCTCGTTACATCTCTATATCACGTTTTCTCTATTAACACCAAATGAATCTTTACGTATCCAACTTAGAATTAGATGTTAAATTTATTTTTACGTAAGCTACGAATAATTATTTAAAATTGAATGTTATTAACGTGAGGTAGACAACGTGGTTTGTAGTCGTGGTATGCTCTGAACCTAACATCACCACGTTTTTACAGCCGCAGGTATTGCGCCATTTTCATTACCGACCAAACTGTCTTATGACGACTATCTTACAGTCAAGAGTGCTTACAACTTGGCACTCGTGGCTTCTGGGCTACGAACCAAAAGGGCAGTCAGTTGCCCCTCTTTTAAATTAATACTGAATATTCTCCTTATAGGTGATCGCCACTACAGTCGAAGAGCTTAATGAGAGCAATCCTAGTCGTAGTAGCCAGAACAAGCAAAAGTGAAAAACGATGGTCTTTCAATATAGGTACGCGTGGACATAACTCGTTCTTGACCACGCAAAAACGAGCAGACATAATATTACATTACCGAATAAAAATAATGGAACAACCTCGCACCAAGCGCATCGTAACGATACTTAGCGCTCATAATATAATCATTCTTTTCATATTATTATCTCCATTTATATGCCGAGACGAGGAGATTCTACAGATTGAATGGCAAAGTAACAATGCTGTAAAAACTAATAGCGTTTGGTAATGAAAGAAATACGTAAATATCAACATGCAGTAGGTATATGGCTTACAAAATGTACCTTTCGAAAGACTGTCGAAATTAGGTTTTAAGAACCATTGGACTTATTGAATGAATGACTTCTCTAAGATATAGATAAGATAAGAACGGCAACATAATACCTATACCATAAACCCTTTACTCTCGTATAACTACGTGCAATAACAAAAAAGTTTATTGCAATAAGAAATTAAATATCAGCGTTGTTTTTTGTAAGCAAATATTTGTGGAAGTTATAAATTCATTCCCGGAACCTGGTATATTTTCGCGGTACGTGTAGGTACTTAATTAAATGAAAACAAAAACATTACCGTTACTTCCCGTGTGAGTTTCAGCTGTAACCGACGTACCCTGCAACGCCCAGGTCTTAACGTTCCAGGTTTCACATTACGAACTATTGCTTTTATTATACTGACAAATGTTATTTTTATTTAAATAGACCGTGCATCACAAATGCACTCCTAAATACCAACGACAATATACGTCTCGTAATTAAAAGTATCGGTAACGATCTTAACAATTGCCATCAAATGACTAATCACAAGAAGCCTTGTCTTAAAACGTAATTATTACGTAGTTGAGGACCTGATCCTCTTGTGCAGATAGGCATGCGGCAAGGCTTCATTGTCCTAGAACAGTATACAAGCCGCATGAGTGCCTTGTGTTGAGTTGAATAACTACGTTTTAATGACGTGAAAACCTATTTTATAGTTGTTAAGAAGACACTTGCTGATACTCGCTGATAATGATTTATGTTTCAAATTAAAGAACGATGTGGAGATGAAGTACTTTTTAATGTGGTTCAATGACTTTCCAATGAACGTTTATTGCTTTCCATAATTTCACAAAACACGACTGAATAACAATATTAACAATGTTTTCCCAGCAATAATCCATTCTTGGATATTAATATTTCAATGTCTATCAATTATACATTAATAATGTAATAAAGAGTAACAAGAAAAAAATATTTTACTCCCACGTTCGTCTTCACTGGAAAATATTAAAATATAGCGCTGAAATAATATTTTTCAAAGTTTATTATCGTTGAACAAGAGACAAAATAATAAAAACGATTTCCTTACCGGGTTACGAATACAAAGGCGAAGCTTGAACGCAACGGCCCGAAAATGTTTATATGTGCACGTCGGAATCAGTTGCACTTTACTATAAAGGAAACACATAACAACAGAACAGACAACGTAAATTATTACTAGAAAACCAGTTTTGCTCGCGGTGTTACCCACGTAAATCCCGATCCGAAATTCGGGATAAAAAATAGCAAAAGTTACTCCTTATTACATCAGCTATCTGCCAGTGAAGGTCCCGTCAAAATCGGTCCAGCCGTTCCAGAGATTAGCCGCAAAAACACAGACAGACAGACAAAATTGTAAAAAACGTTATTTTGGTATAAGTACTGTGTATACGTACATATGCATTTAGAAAAAAGCGGTTATTTAAATATTACAAACAGACACTCCAATTTTATTTATTTGTATAGATTATTGCACCTTCCCACCAAAACAATATCTAGGAGAAATTACCGTTAAACGGAGTTTAAACAGTCCTTGGAAGTCATTAGCAACTGCCAGCACTGCTAGTATTGCAAATTCCCTGGGCGTAGGTCACTATTCGTGCACACTGTACGGCATTAACATTGATTTTGATACATATTACTGTAATATACTTGTACATTATAGAATAAGAACCATAATAATAATTGAAGGAATATTTGCATACAAAGAACGACCATATGTGCTTATTACACACAAATATTTGTCCTGGAAATGGAACAAATGTCTTCCGATTTAGTTAGGACCTCTCTAACAGCTAAACCAAGATACTAGTCATTTCCAATTGCTTGTATCTCTGTATATCTTAGGGTTAGTCTTGTGATATATTTTCTTTGAGTTTTGTGATATTTAGTGGCCATCTGTAGGTAATTTGGTAGACATTCGCAAAGAGGACTCTGCTACCTCAGAAAATATTAAACTTTTATTATATTAATAGTTATTATCTTTAATTTCATTCTTTCGATAAATTCCTATACGCATCCCTTCACGGAATTTTCCCCATGAACTCAAGAAGTGGACTTGGGAAAGCCGCTACGCAACTGTGAATGTAGAGTTGTAGAGGTTGAAATCAAATTTGTTAGGAACGTATCCGGTAGAAACTTTTAGTCTCTGCTTAGCCTATTGGGAAATAGACGTGACTGTATAACTATAACTATAAATTATTATATGTTATCTATGAAAATATATTTGCTACAATCTTTATGTTTATTAAATCTGCCTTTCTGAATATTTAACAAATCTACGAAAAAATTCAATGCACGTAACTATTTAATTAAAAATAAGACATAAATTCATATATTTAGCAGTCGGCTTAAAGTAATACAGCTCACTTGGATCCGGATGTTGCATATCGTTATGGCCGAGCTGCATTCCCTATGCGACAATAGCTGAAACTGTAAAATCACTCATTAAATTTTTAAGCCCGACTTAACCGCAGTCCAATGTTTTTTCCACCTCAAATAAATAATTGAATAAGCTACACCGACGCTTAACCGAACCAAGATTAATGAGCGAAAATTGAAACGTAGAACCCAAAAAAGGCAGGACGCAAAATTAATACCGAATTTATGATTTAATCCTAGGATTGAATGTTAAGCTTGGTTAATTGATATTTTGTGTCCAGGGACTGGCAGTTTCAACTGCTTTTACGCTATTTTTTTACAGACATGGGATTAACGTTTTTAAATTGATTTTTTGTTTTTAAAAAATAAACCATTATATATATACATGGTAGTTACAAAATTCAAACAATGCGCGGCCGAGTATATGATTCCAAATAAGGCAATTAAATGCCTGTGTTACGTTAACCGGACAGCTGATAAACATACACGTATAGATATAATACTTATATACATATATTTAATTCGCATATACGCAGAATAAACAAAGGTGCTCATAACAGAAATGTTTGTCCTGATTGGGAACCGAATTCACTACTCTGACTTAGCTGTCAGGTCGAACACTAGACAAAGAGGGCAGTCATATTTTCGGAACTTATTATTATTCATTTCATAAGCAAAAACCTATGGCCTCTAAACCTATGTCCTATCTGATATCAACCATACATATACGCCACCAAAAATTACAGTTTTAAAAACACATTTGTTTGAAAAAACACTAACGCATTCGAAAACTTTAGTGCGCTCTACGAAATGAGATTCAGTTTTGTCGCTGAGTCACCCCATCACCCAGTCACCCTGACACCCCAGTCGTGGCAAGAAAATTGCGGTATCCCAACTGTGGCACGCAATCTCCCATCTAAACTTTGCGTGTCAAACTAAAAACATATTATTTCCTTGTCCGACATTATTATGATAAAATCTAACAAACGCAAGACATTCAACAGAAGTTACTTTTTATGACTACATAGCGCTGCCAAGATACATAGACAAGAATTCTAGCTATCTCTTGAATAAGCAATGCGATTGCCGGAAACAATGACTTGGTATTTGCAACTGTGTAAGATACAGTTTCGATTGCGTCGGATAAAATGTTGATGATAAGCAAATATTTGGGTGCAGTCTGCGAACAATTGTGTTTGTGTGCGTTACCCTTTTTAGATATTTATCGTTCTTCCGTTCTGGTGTTTATCTTCAATTATCTGGAAAGTGCGCCGTTTTAAAAATTAACAATTATTATTCTTCTTTTTCCATTTATGTGAAAATCTCGAAATAAATGTGTTCCTGTAACAGCCAATCAATAAGCTTAGACCTTTTTTACGTACATTTTTCTCTACAATCACGGAACTTTTGTAAATCCTACTAAATAGGTAGATTGTATCAAGTAACATTGGTTCTTACTGCCACCACGTGAGAGGGTTTTCACTGGGTAAGTGGCTTTGTTAATCCGACTCAGTCTCACGTATTTGTCTAGGATGTTAGTTTAGGTTACAGAAAATCCTACCCTGAGCCATCGAGTTTATTACCGGCTTTAGGGCTAAATTACCTGCTTGATATATTGTGTATGTACTGAAGATAGTGTAACGCTGAAGTTTGTGTTTGTACCATGGAAGTGAGCTATTACATTCATGATGTAGCGACATCATTGCAGAATAATCAAAATGTAACCGTGCGGTGATACATTTTAGAACATTAGAACATCAGCAGTATATTTATTTCCATACTAGGTAATAATTTAATGTAAATAATGTGAACTCCGTGAAGGTTTTAAGAAGGATGTGAGTTCCATTCCACCATTACAGCCCTATCAGAGGTCGGTTGCACATGTCTATGGGCGGGAGCGGCCACTCGTGACTGCTGCCAGCTCGTTCGCTACTCTCCTAACATAAAAAAACTATATTAGAGGTTATCTTATGTTTTGTATTATCTGTCAACTGTTCAACTATTTACTTTACGTAAAAAATGAACTATTGAGATACATCTTGAGTCTGCGTGTGAGAGCGATTCACGTTTTGCATATGGTCTCGATTGTCTCGAGAACAGCGTTCAATGTCGAGTGGGCTTTGAGCGTCGTGAGGAATGTTTGCCAAAAATAATCGCCCTACATCCGACAAGAGACGAAGCGATTCATTTAGCGAGTTCGTTCAAATCACTTCACTTTTAAGGTCAAGAACTGTTGACATAAAATTTTCACTTTAGATAGCGATTGGCCTGGTAGAGAGAAATGACGCGTCCTAAGATGTTTCACACTTATTTTCTACCCATTCGCTATGTTTATGATTATCTTTTATAGCTGCTCCTGTCCTATTCATCTTAGCGTGATGAATATAATTATGTGTTTTTAACAAATATAACGACTATGGAATTTACAGTGAAGAGTTTGTTTGATTGTTTGGTTTTTGATTGTTTGAACGCGCTAATCTCAGGAAATATTGGTCCGATTTGAAAAATTCTTTCAGTGTTCGATAGCGCATTTATCAAGGAAGGCTATATAACAACGCTAAGATGAAAAGGAGAGGAGCAGCCATAAAAAAATATTTATATGGCAGAACAACGTTTGCCAGGTCAGCTAGTATAACCATAAAAAAGAAAGAATTGTTGATTCAAGATTATATGAAACATAAAAATCTTAGGCATCTAACGTACGTAATCTTAGAATTACAGCTAAAACAGTTATTATCGTAGCGTCCTAGTTTATTAGCAAATTTGAAACGAAAAGTTGTAAAAATGTCCGTTCTCCACGAAAATCAAGGACTAAGCGGAAGATATTTTATTATAGTTACATCAAAGCACCACGCGTGGAACGAGTCGTGCTTGATTAAAAGCATGGAAAATAGAGAAGAGTTCCCGGCTGCAGTTTCGAAATTTCAAGCCAGTAGAATTTCGTAAATGTATGCTGATTTTTAAGAGATCTTTCTCCTAATTGTTAAAATATGAGTTTTCTAACATAAAGTCTAAATTGTAAAGGAGATATGAAGATTCTTGAAATATTCGAATAATTAAGAAAATACATAGGTAGGTACTCGTACGTATCGTATCGTACATACGTACGTAGGTACTTAATGTTGCCAATGAAAATAAAAAATGACTGTATTCGTTGAATCGTGTTAGATCTCTGTTTTATACTTGTCGCATTCGAGTTTGATACCGGAAGGCCGTTGTCAATAGTATATTCGAAATCACAGAGAAATAGTACGTACATCGCTGCAGGCGCGCGGCTCGTCAACTATGTATAAAGTGACCCGGTCGTAACAGTGGCGTTATCGGGTGCGAACGAGTAAAGCCCGACCCGCGGCTACCTGATCAGATCGCAGACGGGAAAGGTGGCTAACGACCATCGATAATATAATATACTAGCTCTACCGGCGACTTCGACCGCGTCATTTTATATTATTTTAAAATAAAAGTTGTCTAAGTTACTCGTTATTACATCAGCTATCTGCCAGTAAAAGTCCCATCAAAATCGGTCCTGCCGTTCCAGAGATTAGCCGGAACGATCAAGCAGACAGACAGACAAAAATTGTAAAAAATGTTATTTTAGTATACTCGTATATATGTCCGGTGTATAAGCAGTTATTTAAATGTTACAAACAGACACTCCAATTTTATTTATTTTTATAGATGATACACAAAATTCTCTCCCAAATGGTAAAAAGTAATCAAAGTTTTACATAATAATAAAATATTTGTTATATGTTTGTACATACGAATTCTGCATTTTGAAGTTGGGTTGTTATGCAACAAATTATATAATTCGAAGGTTTTTACTTGGAAGTACGGAAAACCCGCGTAATTGGCCTTTGTAATATTAAGATTGAACAATAAATATTCGCATAGGGCGTGAGAAAGCCCTTAAATAGTTTGTTGCCTGATATCTACGAATTCGCGGGAAAGCTAATAGGTGAATAAATCATTTACAATTTGTAGATTACAGTTGAATCAATGATCAACATAATTTAATTTGAAATTTTAAAAGTTGAGTCGTCCTTATGGCTTTTATTTGGATGTGGATGTGCATTTGAACTTGGAGAGATTTGCCTTTTACATTGATAAGCACTTTAAAGATACCCTATATCTATAGCTAAGTACTTATATAGATACTTATACTGTACCCTCACATAACAAACAGTGCTCATCACACAAATGTTTGTCCTAGATTGAAATCGAACCCGCTATCTACGGCTCAACAAGGTCTCTAACTACTAGACCAAAAGGCTACGTTAGAGCCCATATGACATATTATCTTAAAAAAATATTTATCAACACATGTACTTAAAAAATGATTTCTCTATTCAATTAATGTTTCTTCTGCAAAAATATCTACAGTTCAAAAACAATATTAATTGTTTTCATACACAACAGTACAATGACTGATATAACATAAACAACACAATGAAATATACTTTATTCATTTCTGCCTCAAACAGATACAAAGACAACACATACAATCAGGAAAACAAAAGACGGTGCTATCGGCAGTTAGCGATCTCTTTTGGACAATTCCAATAATAAAGGGAGGGGTAGTAACAACAACTCGATAATCAAATAACTTTTCACATTGTATATATCTCTATTATGTAATCTGAACTAAAACAGTCGGTATTAATGACAAAAACATCATTTCGATTTGCTAGGTCCGTTTATAAACTATGGCTAAACTTCTATGAGATTTCTCGATTGTTATAGACGTGATAACAGTATTTTTTTGGTTGTCATAAAAAGCCTGTTAAAAATAATGTATTATGACATTGAACAGAGACATACGCCCATATCACCTTTCGACGCGACTTTTATAACGGACGAAGTAAAACACAAGGCTTTATCTCGGCCGTTACCGCGCCTAACGAAATAAAGTCGTACGCACGCCACACATGCCCCGGTTATTACGAGCACTGCCGGCCCGCGCCCCAGGCCCGCGCCCCCGTCCCCGCTTATTGTATTAACAGCTAAATTTGCAACCGATAACGCTTTTATCGCACATAATTTAGTCTAATCAATTTTATAAGACAATGTAATCAATGTATATCTCGACCAAATAGATCAGATATTGGTTGACGGAGAAGTCAAGAGTCTCCGAAACCGGCGTGTATACATGAAGAGTGATGAATGTAGACGAAGCGCGTGAGGTTTGCAAGGACAGAGATATTTGGCACTCGGTGCTTTCTGCCTACCCCGTTAGGTGCCTGGCGTCATGTTTTGTACTTATGCACATTTCAATAACTAAAGAACATTGGTTATAGTAAACTTAATTGAAACAAAAATTGTACTCTGGGGAATACTGGCCAAATAGTTGCAAAAAAAAAATTTGCTGGTGGTTATTTAGTACTCGCTTGTACCTACATAACCGCAAGTATGAATTGTAGATTCGCAGAATCGCGACATCATTTATGGACAATATCGATATAATATGTAGTCGCAAACACAGATCATAAACATTACGAATTTATCTTCGAGGAAATTAAACATTCCCGCCAATTCATCGATTTTCATCACAACACACTTTCAAAATAACATAATTCAAAATTCATTGAAACCGTATAGATTTGCAATATCTATACGGTAGAAGTATTGGTAAAATAACAGGCGTCTCAAGTCCTATAACCTTGATGGATGTGTCGAAATGACCGCGCGCGTGTAGAGAGATATCCTTAATACTTCAATAGGAGAACCAATTTATTCGAGAGCAATACATCTTTCGGGATGCAGAGCCTGTAAGAAAGGGTTCAGGGCAAATGGAAGGTAAATGTAGTACGCGAGCAAACTTACATTTGCAGCCAACAGGATGTACCTTCCACTCTATGGGTTTACAATAAAAATAAGATTCAATTAACAATAAGTTCTATAAGTGTAACGTTAACTTGGTCTTCCAAAACATTAAAGAATGGATGTTATCGGTCAATGTTGCCATCCTGAATACATTTATCTCCATTTTGTGAGAAATTAAACACACCATTACACCGGCTAGCGTAAGATAATTATTATTGGTATAGCGATTTAATTTACGTATATATATTACGGTATTACCCGCGGAGCTTTAGATCCCGTGGGAATATCGGGATAAACTTTATCCTATTTTTCTCGTATTAAATATAGCCTATGTTCATCGGGGATAATGTAGGATTCTAATGGTAAAAGAATTTTTGAAATCG
>DWUN01005133.1:0-10080 GCA_018249975.1 Passova gellias | reverse complement strand
AGTTTTAAAGATTTAAGGGAACAAGGGGACATAATGACAGAGAAAGCGACTTTGTTTTATACTATGTAATGATGATAGTGATACTGGTGGAATTATATACTTACTTGTTCTGTTAGCATACTTCTAGGTCCGAAGCCGTTTATTTCTGAAATTAAATAGCGGTAACTAAAGCTCACATTGTTTATCGAATATTTTGGTCGTATGTCGGAAATGTTTGTCTAATAATTTAGGGGCAAGCGCAAAGTGTTTGCATGGAATATACATATTAACAATTTCAAATACTTAATGTTCAACTGCAAATTACTGTTGCGAGCTGAAGTGGGTAGTCCGACATTATCCAGTTCATTGTTGGTTGCCATAATAAGGCGTACTCTGTTTACTTTAATAAGTGTGTGCACATTTGTGTATTATTCCTAAGTAAAGAGAAATTGTGTAAAGTACCTAAATAATATGAATAGTTGATCCAGAACGGAGTTACGACTTTACTTTAATTAGGTTAAGTAAATAACTTTTACTGCTTTGTTTTATGTCTTGCGCCCTTGAATTTCATACAACAGATTGATGACTCGCCTAAGGGCTCGTGACTCTAGTATACTTTATAGTAAAAATTCACGACTGAGTACTTAATATTGGCATCTTAAAATAATATTTGTAATACTACGCAGCTTTCTATCTAGGCGATAACTCCAACGTTCGTACGTAATCGTATGTAATGAAGACGTGAGTAAAGACGGTCGTGAGTCATGAGTGAAGAGCCAAGATCTCTCATCTCGTACAATTAGATCCGACAGTTGTGTATATAAACATGAGTCGTGAGCGAACGCGATTTTCTAGGGATTTGTGTTGTTGCCGCCTAACAACTAGTAGAGATGTTATGGTTCAATAACGCCTCTCTAATACGATGAAAGCAACAATCTCTTCATTGATATGATATTTTTGTTAAATTGAATAATTTATTTATTTATATTGCTTTTCACGTACATCTACAATATTTTATACTATTTTCTAAATGTCACTTATAAAAAGGAAGTAATTTGCTAATATGTAATAATAAATAATAAGTCTCTAATAGGATGTGATGTGCTTTTCTAATGTGCTAAAGGTTCATAAATGTAATATGTTTTATAGCATCCGTTAAGACATCGATATATTTGAACATTTACCAGTCACATTCTAGGTGGGCGTTAAGACGAACGCTTTATTTAAGGCTTTCACTCTGATTGTGATATAATTGCGGTGATTTGCTTTGCGCGAACCTCGTAGTTGAATTGCTTTATGCTTATACGAAACCGTTTACAATGACTATAATGAAATTCTTCCAGTACAACTGTTGTACTAAATGGAAGTTTCTAAAATTCCGTTTGTTCCGTTTATTTACAAAAGAATACCGTCGATTGTAGTAAGCATACAATGTCTTTGCGAACGTATTTGAGATTAGCACAAAGTCAATATTAGACAGGTCATCATAGTGGTATATTTATAAGGAATACTTAAACAAATCACACTGTCACCGTAACTTTTGTGTATCTACATTAATATTTTATTGGCATTGAAAATCAGCGAGAACAAGTTGATTTGTCTTGTTTTCAAATCAATTTATTTTCCATGTAAACTTTGTACGTTGTTTATTCGCATTACGTTTCATTCATATGTTACTACGTTGAATAGTAAGTCGTCGCCGTTCTATTATCAGTGGCGTGTGCAATACGAGAAATTAGTATATTCTCCGGTGCCTTAGTTTGGATGAAGGAGTTTAGTCGAGTAGCGCGTGTTGCTTTCAAAGTCCTTGCCATGCGGTTGTGACTGCACTTCATATTGCATTGTTCGGTATTGCAATGCCAGTTCGTCGAGGGCCCTTCACATCCCTATTGACGGTCCCGTACTAGGTCTCCCTGCGTCTTGTAATCAACATTGTTCCAGGAGTTTATGCGAATTCAAGGGTGCGTACGCGGAAGTCGCAGCTTTTGTCTATAATTTGCATTTGAATTCCTTCCGACATTTGGGTAGGTAACCCCTCGTGAGTCATTATTGTACAGCCTTAAAGTTTTTTAATTAGCAATTGGTAATCGACATTGATTAACAAAGTCGACGCATTACACTCCCACGTACAGAGGTTACCTAAAGAGCTAAAGAGCTTAAGTAAACGGCAACAAATTTTGTCGCTTCTGGTTCTTTAACCTAGTTAACAGACAACAAAAAGTTCTCATGTTATCTTGTCTTTGGTACTTAAAATTCGAGTATTTATTTAGATGTGTGCTGTTCGTAAAGTACATTACAAGTAGGACATATCCACAGCGAGGTGTACAACACCCCATCGTTAGGTCACAGAGGTCACATGCTTACGTCTACTTGAGAAATCTTACGATCGAAACATCTTTTGTAAGTCTAATTATAGCCAGTACATCTGACGTATGTTTTGTGCGCTCTACGTTGCACTACGTAGTTCTGATACACCTTGAACCTAATCTTACGTGAGCCGCACCTCCAAATTATACGTAAATTCGTACGTAAGATTACGGATCTACGTATCTACTATACTACTACTACTACTTATACGCCTATCTATTTGGCAATTGTTACGTTCTTACGTTTAATATTTACGTTACACTCAATAAAGCTACTTGCTTATTTGTGTACTACGTTCTATTTAGTACCTATAAATGCGTTTATATATTGAACATAGTTTATAATGTGGAATACGTGTTGTTGTATATCTACATCATTTATTCGGGAAAGAATTAAAAATTAAGGGGAGACGTCCAACGTTTTATTAAGATTTATTGCACAACTGGGCATAAGGTGCATTTGTGTTTAGTTACTGTACCCAAGGGAAATATGGGGTGACCATAACTTGATAGTGACTTCGTCATTTATGTATCTAATTATTCCACACTGGACCACTGGCACGAGGAACTTTAGGTAGACTTGTGCTACATCTACCTATGGTTATCTATTCCAGTATCCATGGTTAAATAGTTGACATTAATTTGGGTTTTCTTGAGGTAAGATAATTACCTAGCAAGATCATGTAATAATGATGCTGAATAATAAATATGCAATAATTAAGTACATCCTCTGTGGTAGAGTTCATGTATTAGTCATTTTGGGAGAGCATAACTAATTGGGTTACGTTATTGTAACGATTAACCACTTGTTTATTTTTGTTCAACGTTGTCCAAGTGGCATTAAATGTCCGGAAGTCCACACTCATTGCGTAGGTATCTAATGACAGTTTTATTTAACACGGAAGCAAACAGTGAAATTACGTATTTACCAAATATTTTAATGCGCATATTTCAAGTTTCTTACGATGTTAGTTCAGTAACGAATGTCATATATAGGTAACAGTCAGACCGATAGATATACAACTTTGATACATTAACAAAATTGATTCCAGAACTTTTGTAGGTATTATAAGAGTACAAAGTTTTTTTTTAAAAATGAAACGACGCAACCTATTCGTGACACAAAACAGTGATGGCAACCCTAAGTCAACAGAATCGTAACTGTTTTGTTTAGTTGTTCGGTTGATTTCATGTGCCATCATTTCTAATTCGCGGGTACATTTTAATATGAGTATTAACGGTTCCTGATGTTCGTATCGTGCGTTGACTATTCGGCCGATTTGCCCGGCGATTATTTTATTCCACATACCGACGACTGTCGCCGCGAGTTCGCGGTTGTCATGCCAGATGGAAATTTGTGCGGTCTGGATACCAAAAGTTATTTTCGTACGCTTCACATCTATGACACACTTAAATTAATCATGTGTTGCATGTGTTAAAATTGTTTGATTGAAATAGCAATGTAATGTAAACAATAACATCATTGTATTTGTAAATCTGCTTGGTATTCTGCCATCGTTTATTTTTTTGTGGTAAAAGATAGACAGGATTTTGGTGTCCATGTAAATCTTTCTACCGTATGTAACTGGAGGTAGTCAATGTAAGTTACAATGCATTTACAGATAATTTGTGACGGAACGATAACAAATATTTTTTTGTACATTTATTGTATATTAATTGAAACCGTTGTTTTATCACGATCACTTGAACCTCTTGACCTACCACGTCCAAATTTCTCCTATGATGATCATCGCGTCTCGGTAAATTTTGTTGATTTTCAACGCTTTCTCAGTAGTGCTATGGGTAAGTTAAAGAGACCGTAAAATATTTCCTGTTTTAATTTACGATGATTACGTAGCGCTATCGCACGTTGTTTATAACTTTAATGAAAATTGTTATGCGCTATTGGACGAGTTTGTGTTATATGTGTTAAACGTTATAAATACGTTGAAGAAACTTCGTGTCTGCGCTTAAGGAATTGAGTTTGTAACTGTTGTACAATAAAAGAAATTTCTAGTGAGTAGCAATCAAATAACCTGTAGTTATGTAATCGTGACCAGCGCTCAGTTGCCCACTCGGTCCGCTCGCCACAATCCAGCCCTCGGCAAAATTGCACTTCATTTGTCTATGTACTGACGCTTCTGAGCTTGACCCCGCTGGAACATTCTCACGCCTCCGCAAACTGGGCCTAGAGCTCTTAAATGAACACGCGATATATAACTTGCCATAGAACTAAAAACTAAACTAATTTCAATTTATTTTATTTGACTTATTTTATGCTATCGTTCAATGTTACATGCGGTACAATGAAAAATATCATTAAAGCGACGTACCGTCTGTTACATATAATTCAAATCTACGTTTTGTTACGTCATCCTACGCTACTCTCGTGTATAGCATAGTTGGGCTAATAGCAGTTGAAGCGGGGTCATTTACTATTTGTATCTATAAGGGACGAAGGAGTGATGTAAAATAAAAATACGAGCTTGCGCATAGAATCGTGTTTAATCGCCGACCGAGGAGATGCACTGCCGGTTGGTTTTGTTTAGAGAGCGACAGAGAGAGATGCACGTGTTGATGCCTGACGATGCAGCTTTTTGATATCATAATTAAGCCCCGAACAACCGTAGGGTTCATCGTAAATTTTATCCCATGACGATATGAGAAGGTGATCTTTAACAGCTCTGTTAAGTGAGCACTCATTTATTCGTTTGGTTTCCAATTAGATAATTTTATAGCCCCGCACGGATTTACTTATGTTTATCTTTTGTGAAAAGGTATTAAAATGCTCCCAATACTATTCGAAATTCTCATAAAAAGATATAAAAGAAAAAATATTTTTTTAAAATTATGGAACTATCCTTCCTAAGCTAAACTAGTAGTGAAGCGTAAGAGAGTAATACTAACTATATACGGGGAGTATTCAAACGTTTGAGTTTGTTAAAGTAACTTTGCACTACGTAACGGATGCACCTGCAGTATGCAGGGGTGCTTTATTGTATCGCGATAATTATATTGTGAAACCGCCCGCCCGTATTCCAACATTCTCAAGTCGGAGGTTCAATTTAAATTGCGTCCAAAAATTGCAGTAGTTACGAACTTTGGACTAAAATGTTTTCGATGCAAGTTTTTTATAACGAAGCTTAAGAAAACCAAATGTATATTAGTACATATTAATGTAATGATCGACATACAATAAAAAACCGTATTTATTCCATTTATCTCTTGATCCGGCTTACGGATAAGGGTCAAAATTCGTTCCATCAGAAGAAAGGAAGTAGGACTTGTTTGCCATTCGCAGTTTTGGTATAGGTACATTTAGAATAATATGTTACACTAGCTGTGTCCGCGGTCTCGCCCGCGAGGAATATTAATTATATGTAAGAGGGTGTAAAGTCCCTATGACTTGTTTAACAAGACACGTAAAATAAAAATTTCCCATATTGCTAATAGTTTTTCATGTGTTACACGAGAACACTGACTATTATGCAGGTAAGCTTGTCCATTCGCAGTCCTTCTTCGTCTTCATACAACAAAAATAAACCATGTAATAGTCACTATATAAGATCTGTAACCTTAAACTATTATATCAAAATATATATCAAAATATATATCTGATGTGTCATGTGTAAATGAACAATGTCATCTATTGATTTATGGTTATTATATAAGGCAGTAATTTTCGCCATTGGATAAAAATGTTTCTGTTTTAAAAATAGCTTTGCGTAGTGCTAACGGATGCACGTGTGCGACGATCTCAGGCCGGCGGCTTCTTATTGCACTCCCGAGCCCAGACAATTACGCACAGCAACCAGACCGCCCGCACGAACAAACAGATGACGTGCTGTTAAGAATAACGGAAGACAATAGAATTATGATACAATCGAAATGATCCAAATGAGATCTAGAACACGTAATTAAAACTAGTGTGTTTAGTATAAATTAATTGACACGTTTACACATTCTTAAGACAATTTCATTCGCATATACAAAAGTAGTTTACATGCTTACATGACATGACTTGTTTTCCATATCTCTTCCTGACGACTAAAATTTCCTTGCTAATTTTGTATTTGGTTTGCGTAACAATTTCTCAAACATAGCCCTAATTAAATGTATACTTAAAGTTGTTATTGTAACATTTAAAATGTAGAAAATAATTGAAATAATAATAAATTCAAATATTTTTTCATTCAAGTTTAATAGCTTTAATGACGATGCTCATCAACGATATCATTTTCCTTCCGTTCTTTCATTATACTTTAATCCCGAAGAACTCATCAAAATACTGCCAAATACCTTTTGTTTTGACGCAATCTCGATAAATCGAATTAAATAGAATCTTTTGGATGGAATTGAAACGCCGCGATCGCTATCTGCTTTTTCATTAAACGTAAAACCACGCGGCAAGTAACGGATATCTGTTGTTCTTTTATAGGCTCTCCCTTTTAGAGCTTTGTCGAAATATTTATGCCCCATATTGAACGTGAAATTCCAAACAATGAAAGCGGTCGGCGCATATGCGCACAGGCCGCCACACGTGCGCGCTCCACAGATTATAATATGATAGATTGAATAAACAGAACAGTCACGGTTCCTTTTTTCTCTAATGCCATTTTTTCTACACAATAATAATAGGTGGGCAAGCTTTGCCGTTAAAAGGTCACAACAATTCTATTATCCAGTTATAATAGAATAGTTAGTACGTTTTATAGATAGGAACCGAATTTGTACGTGTTATAACGAAAAAGTTTAGTCTTAAACCTTTTTAAAAAAATAAATTAAAAATAACATTATGACATATATACATTAAAGTTTTTAAATTGCCCTTAGAATGGGTATGCTTGGTCTTGAAATAAATCAGATTTTATATCACAGCTTAAAGTCAATTTTGTATATGTATAAGGATGGCTCGTGCATTTGCTTACTTATTACATATTATATCCTCGTGAGTCTTTGGCGCTTACGAAGTGTTGTATATTTTACCTGTGTATTTATTAAACTATTACATATTCAGCGAGTCACGAGTAAACTCGTTTATTTTTCGGTGCGGCTGACTAGACGACCGGGCATGAAGTGGGAATAAATTGAATTGTTCGACGGAATGCATGATGGTCCCATCATATTATAAAAATGGAAATCAACTACTCGCTATTCTAATACCTGGTCAATATTGGTTTATGTAATAGGAATTTATGTTGATCATAGGTGCATATTCGAGAACAAGTTTGAAAGTGAATAAATTTAAATTGTTTTTCGTTTAGTAATCGAAATGCTGTCTTAAGTCTTAAAATATTAAGAGACATAATAAGTTACACGCACATCTCATGCATTCCCATAAAATTCCAATAAAACAGAGTATGGAATACGAAGGTTGAAAGCTTGCAGTAAAACGAAGTTTTCCTATAAAAGCATCAGATACTTGTTTCGCTTAAACATAATGATTTGGTTTATATCTCAAAATGGTGCTATGTATATTTAATGTCTTCATAAAACCAAAATTTCTACTTCGTCTTCTGTTTGTCTAGAATTTTTGTCGACAATCTCTTTTTTCGAGAATTCTTATAGCGAAGTTCAGTTTTAAAATCCGATACAGCAGCACAATGGCGATGCCTAGTGCGCTTTGACCCGTCGAAGAGGTGGCGTTAAAGCGAGGGTGACGTGGCGCGGGGTCAGGCATCGATCGAGACGGCACGGCGACACATGTCAATTCGCCAGACGTTGCAAACAGTCGAGTCGATACACTGCTACGCGACTACCACATTTATGTATATTATGAATTATTATATATCCGTCATTTTGCTTTCCTGACTCCTTTAGAAGATGACTGTCCCAAATATTTTCTTACCCAATATTGACATCTTATGAGGATGCTAACTGCCAAATGTTAATATTGTGTACTTTACATTTCCTCAATATCATTAGATCATTAGATCTAACCATGACATGCGCAGAACTTATGTATAAATTGTTCACGTAAGTTTTACTAACCCGAGGTGAAACTTACATGATTTTTACATAAAAATGAATTACTGTGATATTTTGACGTTTATGTAGAAAATTGCAAAGGTTGTTTAAATAAATACAGCATTAAAAGTGTCTACTTAGTTTATTAAAAGCCGACCCTGGTTTGATGAAGCAACGAGAATTATCTATCTACATACTCGTACAAGATTTAAATAAAGAAAAAAACCACTATATTCACTATAACTCAGAACAGATAAGCATAGTTAGTATCATGTAAACTTGAGACGAATATTTTTGCCTTCTTTGGTCTTAACATCCCGGCCGTTTTATAGTTTTCTTCAATGGGGTAAAGCTAGTTTCGGCTTTACCGTCAAACTAATGTTATTAAAAACAAACTGTCTAGGTGAAGTGAGAACTTGTAGTCAATTTCGACGCCAACAGTTGTCATCCATCTGACGTTACAAACGGGAAACTTGATTCATTACAACACGAATATCAGATATGTACGAGTATGTGTCATGTGTGGAAGATCACTGCGATAGGGTGTTATTACTAGTATATCGTCAGATATCTGACTTATTGCATTTTCTGACGGTTGCTTTAGTAGAGTTCTCGAAGCTGTTAAACTGTTAAGCTGTTAAACTTTGCGTTATGTTTTGCGATAATAGTAATGTTTGGCACCATGTATTTGCTTTGGTTTCTATATGCTCCCTCAAATACGTAACACGAACCTATTATAATTGTTTTTAAATTCACTACTCATGATCGAGTACTAAACACCTAACGCAATAAGTGCCGGGTGCCGGACCGGATGGGATACCACCTATTTATGTAGTTAAGTGTGCTGAGCCACTGGCGATGTGCTTGTCTATCATTATAAATAAATCTCTGAGCTCTGGCACCTTTCCTACAGCTTGGAAAGATGCACTTATAGTGCCGCTTTTGAAGAGTGGTGACTCCAGCTGTGTTACGAACTACAGACCAATATCGATTATAAATGTTTTCGCAAAGGTGTTCGAAAGTTTGATATGCCCAGTGCTCGCATGGCATTTAAAAAAATTCATTGTACCGGAGCAACATGGTTTTGTTAAATCCCGCTCCACGGTCACTAACCTAGTGGGCTTTGTCGAAGACTTGTCAGAAGGGGTAGACAATGGACTGTCCATCGACGCTATATATACTGACTTCAGCAAGGCCTTTGATAAAGTAAATCACGAAATCTTGTTAAGTAAATTAAGATATTATGGAATTGCGGGAACATTCCTAGAATGGTGTAGATCATATTTAACCAATAGGAAATCTTTTGTGGTCGTGGGCGGTCATAAATCTGATTCTTTCACTGCCCATTCTGGAGTCCCTCAGGGGTCTCATCTTGGCCCTATATTGTTCAACTACTTTATTAATGACATAGGCAAGTGCTTCTGTAACACGAAATACTACATGTTCGCTGATGACCTAAAGTTTTTTAGACCAGTTAATTCACCTGAGGAAAGTCTATTGCTACAACATGATTTAAATAAACTGGTTTCATGGTGTACACTCAACAAAATGTCATTGAATATCAAAAAATGCTTTGTAGTTCGTTTTACCAGAAAGAACAAATTGTTACCCAGATGTTACTCCGTAAATAATACGCAGCTGGAGGAGGTGGACCATGTCCGAGATCTAGGTGTAATACTCGATAGCAAACTCCGATTTCACTTCCATTTTGACAACATTGTAAGAAAAGGCTTCAAAGTGTTAGGTTTTGTTTTGCGAAACTGCAAAG
>DWUN01005132.1:0-10081 GCA_018249975.1 Passova gellias | reverse complement strand
GAGCTATCTAACACTGAAAGAATTTTTCAAATCAGACCAATATTTCCTGAGATTAGCGCGTTCAAACAATCAAACAAGCAAACAATCAAACAAACTCTTCAGCTTTATATTATTAGTATAGATAAGTTGAGACAAAATGAGTTACTTTATACAATTCATTATATTTTGTTCAATATCGGATCATTTTGTTTTCTACTTCAAAGAAATGTTTATTTATTGCGGAAACCAGCGAGTGCGCCAACTTCGCGGTATCGTATACGAAATGATACAGTTTTGAATTTCATTTTGAATACATTGCATTTAATATGAATTTATTATAGTGATATGTGACAGCGGAAAATTCAAATTCGTATTCAACCGCATAATACGTGATTATGATATGCACTTTAAATATAGAACACTGTATTGTTCTCTTTGAAAATGTATGGTACGTTACTAAATACTACTACTACTACTAAGTACTAGGTACCAGTATTGGTACTAGTATCTACTACAATTTTTTTTTTGCAGTCAGCCAGTCAACCATATTGCTTTATACATATAGTTTACAAATGTATTACGACCTCCTAGAACAAAGTTGAGTCATCTTGTGTTTTAGTTCACATCCCTCGACCAATCACCTGGAAATGTAAAGTTTCAATCTGCTAAACAATTACGCCAATTAATTTGTGTAAGCACCGAAATTCTATCAGGCCTCTAAACAACTAAAATTTGTAATGTAACGCCTTCAATTTTAAATTAACGAAGTTCTTAGATGTTATTGCTTACTTTCTCAAATACTTATCGTACACCTAAACTTCGTTATAAATATTCGACAGGCCAAGAGGTAACATCATTTCGCCTTCAAGACAAGAGTAGTAGTTTTATTCTTTATAAATATTTGGCCTCCTGAAATGTTTGGACAACGCGGTACGCAGAAAGCGTCCGGGGCTGACCACTTACATTAACAACATTAAAAAACAATGCTTATTTTTGGAACAAGAATGTACGGGCCTAACAATACATTTTTTAATGCCAGTTGTTTTTTCAGGGTACACTCATTTTGAAAATAGAATGCCTCAATTTGGAATAAATTTAAATTTCAAATACAAGCTGTTATTATTATGAAGTAGGTATTCATGACAAGAACTTTTAATACTCTACAGAAATAAGCGATTTATAATAATGCTGTTAACGATACTAACATAATAACTGTTGTTACAATGTCATCTTAATGACAATGTAATGTGCTTTGTTTTGTACCTGAAATGAATAATTCAGTAGATCAGATTTTGTAATTAACCGTATGTCGCATAGAAAGCTGTCGACAGTAATAAAACCCTTGAAAATACTTTGTGTAATAATATTAAAGATACGAATATGTTAATAAGCACACAAGCAAAATAATGACTACAAACATAGTTTTCTCTGATACATATGAAAGAGGATGTGAGTTAGATATAATGAGAGTTGTTCACGGGTGAGGGAGAAGACGAATGATAGTTTTTTTAGAAAGAGATGGATGTATGCGTGGGAGTGGGCAGAAGGATTATAACAAGATGGAGGACGAAGTTGAGGCGCGAAAACGGAAAATAGCTCGCGTATACTAGTTCACTGTCAGGCAAATGTGTTATAGCTCATTTAATTTATTTCAAACACAAGTTTGACATTAGAAATTTCAATAATTCATGTAAACATGAGTAGATACGTAAGTATAAACATTGAAGAATTTAAATCTCGGCGCTATAACTTTTGTTATAAGTAGATATATTTTTTTGTATATTGTTGCTTCATATATCAGCAGGAAGTAATCGCAGTTAAAGCTAAATTTATTTCCATTTAAAAACAAAAACATTCGTCTTCTCTCCACAAACCAAAAGCGTCGGTATTCCATTTTATTTGACCGGCTTATTAGACGTCTTGTTTTTAATTAAACAGTGATTAAGCGATCTCTTGATTAAACGGCGCTACCGGGCGGATAACTACCGTTTTACTTGTAGGAATTTCGAATGTCGAATTCAAATGCAAATGATAGACCTATGGAACCGAAATGGCGATGAAAAAATTCTTCGGTAACTTTCCAGCTGGCGGGCGGCAATAAAATTTATTTTCTCTGTTATTCTAGTATTTAGAAAACGAGATTGGAATTGAGAGGAGAAAAATATTTTACGGCATATATTTTTTTGAAGTTTTTTTTTTTAAATGCGCACTATATATTCTTTCATCCTTGAACTTACTAAGTACTAGTGTCATTGGCAAAGTATATTTGGAGATCATGCAAAGCTCTTAAGCCACTAACTTGCTTATAATAAACTATACGTTTAATTTAAATGAAATTATCTTAATGTAAAGTTTTTTGATACAGTAATTCCATTTAACTGCGTAATAAATAAGCTTTCCATACAGTTACAAGGTTATGGTATACAAAATATATAGCACAAATGAAGATCTTTATGCTACTTAAGACCTCTTATTTATAGTTTTTTTTGCAAGTTCGATCCGTACATTCGTAAAATCTGTAGTAAAACTGAAATGGTCGTCAATTGAAGGAAATTGCCGTTAGTACACAAGCAATTGTTTTGAACTTAAGTCAGTAAAATGTATTGTATTACACTTTGATGGAATATCGTTATTATGTAAATTACATACTTACATACATAACGTCACGCCAGGTCCCGAACGGGGCAGGCAGAAAGCACCGAGTGCCAAATAGCTCTGTCCTTTCAAACCTGACGCGCTTCGTCTACATTCATAACTCTCTCTTGACTCCTCCGTCAGTCAGTATCTGGCCTATTTGGTCGATATAGGATAGTCGCATTTTATATCTGCTATGTCAATCGTACATCATCCATTCTTTTCAAATATCCGAACCAGCGGAGCATTATGTTAATTGTTTAGTTGAAATTTGGCGAATTATTTGCAATTGAAATAATTGTGTTTTGAACGTAGATATACAATCTTAGCGAGGTCGTTTATATTTCAGTGGGCGGTTTTGTAGACGAAAGACTTAACGACTGTGACCTCCACTTATATCTCATACCTTTTACAACTGTCGCTAATATCACCCGCTTCTCAAAGTATCGAACTTGACCCCTTTCCACGTTCTACGTGTTGCGTTTCCTTTTACGTTCTGATTTGAACTATAAAAATGTTTGTTTGTAGTATTAAAATGACCGCTTTTTACTAAATGCATATGTATGTATACGCGGTACATATTCCAAAATAACATTTTTCACAGTGTCTGTTTGTTTGTTCTGGAACGGCTGGCCCGATTTTGACGGGACTTTCACTGTAGTAACTACTTTTATTTTACATTTATTATACAAAATACAATAACGTTTTTGTTAAAATCGGAAACACGGACAAAGTCGCGGGCACGGCAAGTGTAGTATATTGTCGCGGTGTTCCATATGTATATGAAGTTCATATTTGTATTTCATAATGTAGCGAGGTAAATCACCATTCGGCGCAATGCACATTACGCTGGCGTGTACCGCAATGTTGTAAAAATGTTTTTTTCCCCAGTCTCTCTCGCAGTCGCCGGCGAACACTACCTGGATCTTCCATTACACAGGACGCGTAAGGCCTCAGTCACACTGATGTCGAAAATATAAAGCCAAATACTTTTCGCTAGTTCCTATTTATCGTTCGTCGCTTGTTCGTATACTATATTACGTATGTTGTTTCCTCTTTGTGACTCATCTTCAGCAGACACCTGGTAATGTTGAAATTAAAGCGGATAGAATTGAATACCTTATATCTAATGCGGTGCTTTCAGTAATAAATCTTAGGAATCAAATAGTTTTTTTTTGTACGCTGCGCTTTAAAATTTATAATATAAAACATGTAATTTAAGGCAAATCGTTGTTTTTGTTACTTTGTTTTATTAAAACAAATAACGATAGATATAAGCTTTTTAAAACGTCAAACTATTGGTTACATTTTTAAGCATATACCTATAGTTGGGCAACGCTATATTCGGTGCCGTTAAAACCGAATACACGTCATGTTTTGTCCCTGACGGCCGTTTGATATCGCAGCCGTATTTCATACCCGAATTTATTTGGATTGCTGTGACGTTGCAAACTAGGTTTTTGTTTTAAACGGCGCAGAGAAACTATCAGTGACAACCTAACAAAAAATTGTATGGTAGTAAAGGAATGTGGTATTCTTGTATTTTTGATGGTGGTCAACTTTAACGGTGATTATTAACAATAATCAAGTCACTTATTCAAATTTCAGGCAATTAATTTTTCTATGAATATAACTGGCTAATATAATAACTAATATAATTTACAATAACTTACTGCTCATAAAAATTATAACGGCATGCATTTTAATAGTATTTTTTGAATCGAGAACACCAATACCTTTGTAAAATGAAGCAACTATGTAACATCTTTCTGTAAACGCATGAAACATCGCTCGGTTTTTTAAAAATGGAACAACAAATTCAAACTTATCTACTCTTCGAATTCGGTGACGCAGGCTAGACAAATGGCAATGAATGGCTGACGGGCATTTTGATAGTGTGGTCGCTTTTCACGTTAGGCTTCGCTTCGAGTTTTGGGCAGTTATCGCAAACTATATTTGTTGTACGTACAATCAACGTTTATATTAAGAACTTGTTTCTACGTTTTTATCGTGATAGCAAGTTGTTCATAGATCAAGAAAAATTCTAAGTCTTCAGGAAAATCTGTTTAAATCTACATTGACATTCTTCGAATGTGTAATTGAATTATTGATACAATTCTTATAATATACCAATGCCTTAGAAAAACTGTATATAAACTTATCAACAAAGAAAAACACCGTTCCTAGTGGTGTCCCTTGAGAGACACCAATTTTTAATAGTCGATTAATGACGATTAATGATGTTGATTTATTTAATAAACACTGGATAATATTAAATTAGTGTAAAATATCTGACGCATTACGCATACGCCCTTACCACGGACAATGTTTATGCAACTTAATGACTGCTGCACTACGCCGCGAGGTTTTATTTCCACTATGTTAAATCGAATACGCTCACGTCGGGGGAGAGCATGAGATTTTTATGAAAATTGCAATGTTTGTTGTATCGCAGCCGGCGAGTGTGTGCGCATTGTTCACGTTTTTGACGATGAGCCATTTTTTTTTCCTTTACTTCGTGAGCTACGTTGAGTCACATTTGTGCTTTTTAGATTTATTTCAAAATTCATTTCATTTGATGTAACTCTTTTTACGTACTGATTACACGTCTACAACTCGACCAAGCTGCTTTTAGAGGTTCTGACGTTTCTAAGTCATCTTTAAGACCTGTGACTAGGTTCACCAATTATTCCTTAACGATAAAAGTCGAAATCAACATTTAACGGATTCTATAAATCAGATCATCAATTAAATTTACACTGCCTTTAACGATGAAAGAAAATATCGTGAGGAAAGTTGCACATTTACAGTACGTTGTAAAGCTATGCCTAAGCTGTATGAAGTCTTCAAACCGCATTTGGTCAGCGTAATAGACTAAAGCCAAAAACCGTCTCACTATTAGAGGATACCCGGTGCAGTAGTTAACTAATACGAAGTTGGAAAAAAGAATCACGGAAATCCTGAAAGAAATTGGTTAGCAGCGGCCTCGCATATAAAGCCAACTGTGCCCGCTATTGATTTACTTCATAACATTTACAATCTGAATCTGCCCATACGCAATTAGACTATCAACGTTTTTTAAGGACTTCAAGTGGCGACTTCAATGTTTTGAAAACAAATTCCATCAATACAAGAAACCAGAGAAAACCCGTTCATGACTACCAAAACATTTATCGTGTACCGAAATGGAATATAGTCGATATAATAGAATTTTATCGTGCTTTTATTACCAATGTGTTGTAACGTGGCTGCAGATGAAAATTTCATTACTCAATAACGCCTGTGTATAACATAAACTCAAGCATTGTAAAACAGTGTTGGTAGCAATTTGTGCGTCGCTCCGTATAGCTACTGATACCACTAGGAGAAACAAAGAAGAATGCATAGGCACTTTCAAGTCAATCATGCTATAGCCTAGACTGCACCCCACTTTATCACGTGACATCTTGAGATAACTAGCACACGATGATTTGATCCTAAACCAGACAGAACCCGTTTGGTGAGAAGAGAGTTGATAATGTCATACTCGTGTATAGCAAATATCAGTTGTAAGTAAGAAACAAGCCTTCAACGTTCTGTGTAGTGGTCGGCGTAATAAACAACCACAACAATAAGCCAATTAAATATGGATAACAAAATCTATTCAAGGAATGATATCCTAAGGTTTTCATTCTTGAATACATTGATAGATAATAGATAGATTACAGTTAATATGAAAAGGATAACAATGAAGAAATAATTGTACAATACACAGATGTATATAACAGTAAAGCATTGGCTTTAACGCCAGTTACAACGCAAAAGATATAGATAGCAACACATGCGTTTTAAACAGGCACTATAAAAGAAAAGAAATGATAAGACCACCCAAGACGTATTCAAGTTCTTTATGAGCGCGACCATAAATCGGGTTCCAACTGCGTATTACTTGAAGCTCTTAGAACGCTTACAACCACTTACGAGCACCGTAAAATGCAATGCTTTATACATATGGAACTAAAGTCGTTTGTGACGTATTTCGCTCTACAAACCGGAGCTTCTGCAGTAAAGGTATGAAACAAACGTTTTAGTTCCCCTTTTTTTTAATTTTAGTTAATTTATTAGTTTAGTATTTTGTATCACTTTCTTTGCAATCCACGTGCTATAATCTTCTGTTGCGGATACTCGTACAAATCATTTTAGAGTGCACAAGTCTTAATGTGTATAAAGTTTACGTCAAATGTGACCCTTTAGGCCTACTTTTTGTCTTATGTACTACATGCTGTAACTTCAACCTTTATTAAATCTACCATAGTCTTCTTAAATGTGTCTTCCTCTTCCTCGCTCTTCTGGACTACTGTCTGGACTGCTTCTAGACGTGTATTCAGAGCAATTTATTGTTAACATAAAAGCATAAATTAATGCATCCTTCATTAATTAAATCCCCAAGTGTCATGTATGTATGTTGGACACGAGAAGATCAAAGTAGTTCGATATTTGCAAAGATGCATTTCTTTCATATCCTAATGTGCACAATACTAGCTTAAACTCGCATATTGTAGATTTAAAATCAAGCCGCAATAAATCCCCCTTAAGATGGCTTATACGAAACACAAGTATCGTAAAATACAATTCTCAATTCCTGGAGGGATCATGTCGCGTAGGTGACGGTTTAAAGCCATTTACGTCAGAAAAGAAACATATAATACACGTTCTTATTCGCTATGGTTACAGTTTGAATTTATTTTTATAGTCTTTGTAACATTTGGGCAATAAATCTTTTCGCGTCCCACTTCTGAACACGAGTCTGTTTCGCAACTGTCTAAGGCTTGGAGCATACTGCTCCAATCCGGGTTGGCCTGAAAACGTAATCTCACATTATTATATAATTATGAGTATTTATTTTACATTTGTTGATCCATTAATGCACAATTTTACAAATTTGCAACTTTACAATCAAGCATAAAAAATCTGATTATAGTTTTAATAGCATTAAAACTTTAAATACATTTAAAATAAGAAATGGAATCTTAAAAGTCCATTGGTTTAAAAAAAATAAAATACTACAAAATATCCGTATAAAAGCTTCAAACTTGTTTTTAGAGCTTATTTCTTTCTATTGCTCGGGATTTCAGTCTTACGTGACGTTACCGGTCTACTCGCGTCTCAAAGACTGGGTACGTCAAACAGATTTTGTGCAAAATGTGTAATTCAATATTTCCGCTATAGATAAACGATTTACGTTCGTGAGAATCGTTTTAAAAAATATTTAAAAGCAATAGTTACTGGAATGAAGTCCCTCAAACTGAACGTAATGAGTGTATCTATTGATTTAAAGGGTTTAAATATTTTTTAATAAAAATATAATCAGATGGACCCTACAATACTTATAGGGATGGGATGGGATGAAAGGGACAAAAAGAAAACAATCACATCTGAATTTAACAGTTCTTTATGAATAAAAGTGTATGACTAGTCAGCTAAGGTTGTAAGACTAGTCAACAAAAAGCTTAAATATCCTTGAGAAACAAATCTCTCTAAAACTGCTAAATATTCTTAAGGCGACGAAAACTTACCAAAATATCTTTCTGCTTTTTACACTAACCATTTTGAAACACATTTCTGTAAAAACACGGGCGTTAAACGCGCTACCCATATCGTATGTGTTGTTCTTGCTAAATTCGGTACATGAAACGCGGGCGTTGATGCAGTGGCGCGATAAAACATGGCGCCATGTGGACCGGAATTCCCGTTACAAATCATCACCATAATAATCAAAAGTCAACCCCTAACAACGGGGAGTTTCGGTTTAAATCCTGGCTCCGATTTGTTACGTGTATTTTGTAACTTAAAAATGTTGATAGCACTCGCTATAAAGATGAAAAAAAAGCAACAAACCCTTTTTTTTGGTGACGGAGGAAACCTTCCAAGGCACCGGGTTATTTGGAGTTTCTGCCCATTAAAACCCCCCTACCTCTGTCTGTCATTAAAACTGTCAACTTCAGCCCAATCCTTCATATATTTGTGTACGGACTTTTTTAGCCTCTTACGACAAGCAGCCGATACTGCAGTGATATTTTGGTTCGGAGCTACAGGGACAAATAATAGCCCCTACTAGTGCACAAAATAGGATACCTGCAGAAGAGTACACATACATATGGCTGTCTCAACTTGCTCGTATATTTTTGATATTTCACATTTCTTCGTTCTAAATTACACTCATTCTACACATTCATTCAGGCTTTTACGATAGCAATTTTTTTTTTATTTCGCCGCCAACTGATTTAGGGAACGGCGTGAAACATTTTCATATCTGACTCAGCACTTCGGGCTTTATTGAATGAAAAGCCGAATGTATTATTAAATTTTTCTTAGAAACTCGTTGTATTTTATTGCGTGCAATTGAAAACATACTAAGTGCTTATCGTGTTGATATGTCTGACTGAATATGTTGAACTATAATCAGATACAAGAAACAAATATATGGGAACATGCTATTATTAAAAGGGTCGTATCTTATGGGCTGACCTGGTCAAGCTTCTTGAATCAGTGCAATTTTTGTGCAATGAATATGATAATTTAAATTATAACTTTGTAGAATTCCATGTGCATTACTTTATTTGACTAATTGCAAGCTCTGGTTGCTTTGGGTTTATATAGCCGTTTCTAAATAATCTTAGTTAATTTGAACTTGAAGTTGACTTGACTTGAACTGCTTGATTTTTCCCAAAATCCTTTAATTTGGAGGATTGTTACCAACTTATTCACTAGAATCGCGTAGCTTAAAATTCTTCAAATTTTTACCGCTCTCAATTAATCGTTGACTGTAATACGTGTTCCTTATAGCGAATGGCGAAATGAGTTTTGATATACTTTCATACGGTCTTTCAAACCAAACGATTTACTTTGGTATTGAAAATTTATTTCCTCCATTACAGCTAACAATGCGTCATATCGCGAGTTGAAATGTAGGTGGCATTCACCTATCGTACACCAGTTTCAGCAGTGATTTTAAACCTTTGTGTTTTGGCGAATTATATTTATCTTGATATCGTAGAACAGTGTTGGAGCTCATATTTAATATTTATTTTTCATAATTTTTTTTATTTTTTTGTTTTTTTTACACAGGCAGCCATTACAGCCGCCATCTGTTTCAGCCCTTGTGTGATCTGACAGTTCTCCGACTGTACAATAATCATAAAAAAATATTTTCTTGGAATCGTAATAATATTTTTGCTTGTAGTATTGAAATATAATAAAAAGAATTTTTCGTATTTTTTATCTTATATTTATATATTATTCTGACTGATATCCAAAAATGTTCAGATTGTTCAAAAATAGGATGTTTAAATTATGTATCGCGTATAAATATCCATACTAATATTATAAAAGCGAAAGTAACTCTGTCTGTCTGTCTGTCTGTCTGTCTGTCTGTCTGTCTGTGACGTTATCACGGCCAAACCGCTAAACCGATTGTGATGAAATTTCA